>JAKWJL010000019.1:0-165000 GCA_023383405.1 Chaetomium cochliodes
CATCTTGAAGCCTTTTAGGCACAACCAACTACTACCCGCTCCGCCAGCAAATCATTATCAATGGATAACACGCCTACGTCCATCGCTATCCCCGAGCAGCGCCATCGGCCAATCCAGGCCGGGGCCGGGTCCTCGCCGTCATCGTACTCGAGCTCCCCGAGCTCGCCAGAGCCGTCCCCAAAGACGCCGTCTCGGGTGTCGCATGGCCAGAAGCCGTTGCATGCCAGACGCCCGAGCCTGCTGAGTTCGTGTGCCTTTTTATGCCGTGGAGTATGCACCACAACTAACACCCGATTGTCAGGCTCGGCTTTCACGCAGCAGGAATGTACGACCATCAAGATCGCTGACAACCCCAAGGGGCCCATGCGGCTGGTAAGTTATGTCCTGGGAGCGGCATGACGCTGTGCTGCCTCCCGCCGGCCACACAACCATCGCTCACATTTGTATCACCAGATCACCTACCTCTCTTCCGGTCAAGGCTTTGTCTGGAACCCCGAGATCTTCGTACCATCGTTCTGCGACTACGACTACGTGCCACTCGAGCAGCGCCGCGACCCGGTGCACGAGATCCACCTGAGCGACGAGGAGATCAGGAAGATGTTGCCTCAATGAAGGAAGATCTTGATCCCAACAGCACGAGAGGGGGTGCGTTGATATAGGTGTACAACACCGGCATCTACTGCACCGGTAGTTACCAGAGCGGTTCATATTACGCAAGCAACCCTGGCTTGGGGGGGTTACCCCGAGACAGCGGAGGAGGAAACTTCGTTCGAAGTGATCATATTTTTGGTAAGGGGCCTGTCATTTAGCATCACAGGGTGGCCATCATTTTTTGAGGTCCCATTTCAGGACCTCCAGGCGAGAGCACAGGAGTTTGAAACAGTTTGTGGGTGGGGGGTCATGGGGAACGGTCCGTCATTTATATCCAAGGGGAGTTGTTGGTTTTGGGCATTCTCATCTCGTCTTTTTGTGGTGCGGGCCGCTGGCCAGTGATCGGAAGCGGCGGCCTCGGCGATCATGTACGGTACTGCAGGCACTTTGCTTTTCTACGTAGCTTATTGACACAAATTTCGGTCACGGGACATCGGATTGAACAATCTCAAGTTGTGACTATCGATATTGTCTGGCCCTTGACACATTTACAAAAAGAAGAACGCAACTCGAGGGCAATATTCAAGCTCGGCGCCCTCGTCTCTTGCCAACTTGGCCAGCATGCAGCTTCTTCTCGCTGCTTGTACAGTAGCTATCACCGGCCCGAGTACCCGCTGCCTCGTTGATAAGATCCGTCGCCCTTTGGTATCCTGTACTCATGGTTCCCGGTCCCGTATCTCAGTCAAAGGTGGAGGAAACGGCCGTTTGTCGATGTATCAGAACGCTCCTCCATCGTGAAATCGGGGGGTCGAAAGTGGAGGCCGTTGAGAACAAACACGACGCAGCCATACTCCGACCTCGGGACAAGAAACATTAGAAGGTTAATATGCCTGTTGACGTGACCTTTGACGACGAACATAGCATGCTTTCCGCATGCATAACCTGTGGAGATGCCTCTCGGGTGTAAGTGCGTCGGGTTGCAGCCAAGCTGGAGACCAGTCCGCCCCGCACTGGCGGCCGAACCCCACTACACCCACCAGCCAGCATCCAGCAGCCCTCTGACCGCTTCGGCCAAGTCCACACCGACCTGCCGATCGGGAACGCGCACGGGCCACGATCGACCGCCGCCCAGGTTTATCGATAAGTCCATCGCGGTTCGCGGCGGGTTGTTTTGCCAACTTTGGCTATCAAGGAACGGATCACCAAGTGCAAATGGGAAATGGGTGATTAACGACAGACGAATACGTTCAACCAATCCACTCGGAATTACGAACAGCCTATGGGATAATCGTCCATTCAAACAGAAGCCGCCCTGCCCTGCTAAACACGACACCAAACACCACTGCCAGCCCACCACAACCGACGATCACAAACCAAAAAGACACGAGTACCTTCAGCGGAGCGCCACCCGATCATGGACGACCCCTCACACCGACCCATTGAGCTGCAGTCTCCCGAGGACCTGACATACCTGATAGACAACGTGCGCCGCGCCGCAGCCGACAGCATCAACGCGGCGTTCCCACCGGTAGACAACGGGCTGGACGGACAGGAAGACGAGCTGCGCAACCGCATCGAGCAGTTAGTCAACGACGTGGGTTACCCTCCTCCTTCTCCCTCCCCCCCCCCCCCCCCCCCCCCACCCTTTTCCCTTCTCCCCCGTCCACCCCCTCAACAACCAACCCAACCCAACCCAATCCAACCCACTAACACCAAAGCCGCCCCTCATCACAGTACATCCTCAAAACCTTCACCCTCGCCGCCCCCAACCTCACAATCAACGGCCTCCCCCTGCCCAACCCGCCCACCCACCTCCTCAACCCCCCAAACGCCTCCTCCACCTCCCCCAACGGCACCACCACCACCACCAGCACCCCGCAAGTCCGGCACGAATACGAGCCCTTCGACCCGCGCAAGCGCGACCGCATCGAAGCGCTGATCTCCGAAGAAGAGGACCTGCTGCGGTCGATCGCGCAGCTGAAGCGGCGGGCCCCCTTCGCGGCGGCCAGCCGGTGGGGGGAGGCGACGCGGGCGGGGATCGCGGCGGACGAGGCCGGGCTGGGGCAGGCGAGCGAGCGGGTGGCGGAGGAGGGCGCGGTGAGCGGGCGGAGGGCGCTGGAGGGGATGGGCCCGCTGGAGAGGCAGGGTGGGGTGGAGGGCAGGTTTGGCGAGGCGGTTGGGGGGTTGGGCAGGTTGAAGAGGGATATGCCGGCTGCGGTGGCGAAGATGGAGAGGGCGAGGGTGGCGGCGGGGTATGTGAATGGTGGTGAGAAAAAGTAGGAGGGTTTAGGTTCTGGTTTTTGAAGTTTGGGTGGGGGTGGACAGGTAGAACCAGGGGTATTGGCGTTTTGGGCGTATACTGGATCGATGGATGGGTGAATGGACAAGCGATACGAATAATGCTGACTGGAAACTGAACAAGGCATGCAAGCAGTCTATTGTGTATCCATACGAATGGTCAAGATATTACGGAGAATACAAGGGATCTGTCTACGCATCCCCAGGACCGTCCACAGAAGCTCTGCAAATATTCTTCCCTTAGCCGCTTGTACATATCGGGCCGCCGCGGAACTATGTATTCAGGATGAACTAGGTCCGTTCGCTAACCAACTCCCGGGTCCAGCTCAAACGCGCAGTTCAGTTCTTGCCTAACTGTCAAACCCTATGCGGCAGCCGGGGCAGCAGCACCAGCCTTGTCCGCAGCAGCGGTCTCATCAACCTTGAGCTCGGTACCTTCCACAACCGCCGGAGGGGCCGTTTGGGTCGTCGTGTCGGCGGCCTTCTCGCCCTGCTTCTTCTCCCACTTGGCGGGCTTGGCCCACTCAGCCTCGCGCCACGGGCCCATGTCGCTGAGCTCGCAACCACCCTGGCACTCGCAGGTGCCACCGAACTGCTTGGGCAGGTTCTCGGGAGGGACCTGCTTCAGAAGTTCCGACTGGTAGCCGCTGCCAAGCACGTGGATCTTCTCCACCGTGACAGGGTCCAGCCAACCCTTGACGACGCTCCAAACGGTGCTGAAGCCCCAGGGCGTGTTAATCAGGTACAGGTGGCCGAGGCGCTCGGGGTAGTAGTTCTGGCTGAGGGCGCTAGCCTGCTTGACGTAGCCGAACACCTGCGACGCCTTGCCCAGGCCCACACCCTTGAAGTCCATGATGGAGCAGCACGTCTCAAGCAGGGCATTGGCCTTGCGGCTGCACGCGGGCAGCCGCGGGTCCGACACGCGCTCGTATTCGACCGCCAGGTTCGTCAGCATACGCTCCGCCGTTGTGATCTTGTACATGGCGTTCAGGTCGATGCCGCCGAGCTGCTCGATGTACACGGGGCGCCCGTCCTAAGCGGTGGAAGCCAAGGGTTAGCGTTGGATTTGACCACTGAAGCGACTAGGTAAAAGCCTACCCTGTCGGTCTTGTGGTAGTACTGCGGGTAGTACTTGAAGATCTCCGCCTTCTCGGGGTAGTCCCAGTTCGGCAGTTCCTCGTCCAGCTTGGTCGATTTTCGCCACTTCTCGCAGTCGATGAACCTAAAGTCGGTCAATACCCATCCTTCTTTGACCACCTTGCCTCTTGAGTTGCTTACATCGTCTTGGAGAGCTCAACATCGAACTTGCGGGCGCGCAGGAAGCGCAGCTGTTCCGTCTATTGTCAGCAGCCATTTCTCTGGGCCTCAATCTGAGAGTGTCTGCCGTACCAAGGTGAGTGTGTCCAGGCGGTCGGTGTAACCCTCGGACTCGAGCAGCAGCCTCAGTTGGTGCACCTGGGCCTGCTGTTGAGCGGTCAGGAAGCCGGGATGCCCATTTTGCGCGCGGGGCGGTGTGGTCGGGAAATCGTAGTTGTCGTACTTGGGATCAAGCTCCAGAGGCGAGGGGGCAGGCGTGGGCGCAGCCATTGTATCTGGTTATTCGCCGAAATAGGACGACGGGTGATGCGAAGTTGTGATGTTTTGTTGACAGTTGTCTTGGGCTTCTTTTCCCCGCTATTTAGATGCCGCCAGTGGAGTTGTCGCCAATGAGGGGGGGAGGAGACTGTGGTCGAGTTCCGGATGGGCGTGGAGCGTGTGGATACAGGCAGAGAAACCGGTGGTTTGTGGTGAAGAAAAAGGCCAAAAGCCAGGAGAGAGGAGAGTTCACAATGTTGACGGGGCCTGAAATAGTCACTTGGGATGGCAAGGGGTGCTGCACCGTTGATTTTTCGTCATGGGTGTCTGGGGGATGGCAGCCGGGGGGGCAATCGAATGTGCGGTCAAGTCAAGTCACTCCCCACCCACTGGGCCGCTAATGAGTATGCGCCCCGCACAAGGCCAGACCCCTCGGGCTCCCCACCCGACTCGCCTGTCGCCCCTGAAAATACGGAAATACGTGTTGGACTAACCTGGAACGGATAATATTGGAATAAGGTACTTCGGATGCCAAAGGACTGCGTTTCAACACCTGTAACGGGTAGTAACACAAGTCAGATGTCAAATTTGGGGCCGGCCAGCAAGCAGTTGGCCCGTCTCGATCACTTTGACTGGCCGCAGGCCGAGGCACAGCTAAACTCCCGTCGGGGCTGCGAGCCTCGAACTCTGCCGCCCTCAGGTCCTCCAACAGACCACCTCAACCTGACATGGCATCTTGGAAGGCCTCGAGTCGCAACCATAGTTAGTTAACTAGGTACCGGCCTTCGAACTGCATTCGTTTTGTGCCGCAGGCCTCTGGTTCTCACCCTGGCGCGAGACAAACTCCTTGCATTGTCTTTGATCGGCGTCAAAGTATGGCCCCGTATATTATCGTTGTCGGTGTTGGTCTGTAGATCTCCCAGGTCTTCTTTTGACAGATGGGCTTCGCAGGTTTGATGACTCCAAGGTGGTTGGTTCATGACGAGGACCTCCTCTAGAGGTGCTGGTCTCAGCTTTCGGACGACCCCTCTGCGCCTTTCCCTTTGCCCTTCTCCTCGTCTTCCTTCTCCTTGCGCTTTTGCACAACGTCCCAGTTGTATACCCTAGCAACCGCCACTTCCATCGTCTGTCGAAAATTAGCAAGTCTCTCCAAGATGGCCGAGCTAAGGCTGTGTTACCGTTACTTGCTCCCGTAAAAAGTCCAAATCTTCCTCGCAGTTCGATAAGCTTTGTTTCGCAGCTTGCAGCTTCGAGTCAAGAAGCGTCTCGGCCTCGCCAATCGGGTATGACAGCATAACATTGGCCTTTCGTGTGTTAGCCCTCAACCGCGCAAATTGACCGAACAAAAGAGTTTCCTCTTCCTACCCCAAGCCACAAGTAAACTTCATCCGTGGGTGGTATCTCCGCCTTTGCGTAAAGAGTATCGTTCAGCTCGAAGGTCGTCTCGATCGCATCCGAATCGGGCTGCCTCAGTCGATAATCAGCACTATCCATAACCGAGCTGGGAGCTGGTTTCTTCGTCGTACCGTCCTCGACTTCAAGAACCGGACAGTCTCTAACGTCTTCCGGATATCGGGCAGCTTTTCCTTCAACCCTACCACCCTCCGTTGTAGATTCTGCTCCATAAACTGATATTTCCTGTATCCCAAGCCCACACGTATCAGCCGGAGCCCGCCCGTCAATGTTGCACTGCGTTGAGATCAACTCACGCAATCATCTCCTGAAACCGTCGCAATGTCGGCTCGACATCCGCTCGTGACGTAACATAATCCTCGACCTTATCGACGAACGGCGCATACGGAATGCCACGGGGGTTGGAAGCGGTAGCGTCCCTGTTTACTCCGGCGTTGTCGGTCAGCAACAACTTTCATTGCGAAATGGATTGTCGGTGGGTGCGCGGCCACCTGGGCAGCTCATTACCTCGACGCCACGTCCTGATCTGTGCTGGCCATCGTGAACAAATCCCTCACATGTTGTGACGGAGGAAACGAGGCAAGTGACGATCAACCCGAGCCAAAACAATGACGTCGGGGGGGGGGGGGTGGGTGGTCAGGATGGCCGTTGTGACAGGAAGCTCACCAAAAATTCATGGCGGGGTTGTTGAGCTGCTGCCGTGTGGGGAAGTTACCTGAACAAGGGACTCAGCGCGTGTTGTGGCAGCAGCGGGTTTCAACTCTGAACAAGCGCAAATGCACCCGTCATCAACCCAACCTATTCGTGCAAACCAGGAAAAACTTATAGCATCATCTCATAATGGCGTCCACCACATACCCGTCTGTATATACTGTGCCTATGTTGGTGGAAGAAACCCAGGATAACGGTATTTCTCCTGTACAATGAACTAACGTTCAATATCTCTTCCGGACGATTGATTCTCCACCCGGCGATATTATCGCTGTGTCACACAATGGATACGGCTGCCTTGTCTCCTAGCGTTACCTTGCTAATGATATGTTAATCACATAGTAGATGTTTGGAATCGAGTAAAAAGAATTGCTTTGCGGTCCCTGATGACGTTCATGACTTGCTCTTTATCGGCTATGTATAACTGCCCCTTCCTTCATAACAACGGGAGAATGATATATGCTAGCACAGTGGAGAGACATGTGCAAGACAGGCTCTGGAGACATTCAGCCCACACATTCTCGGCCGGGAAGTTGCACGAATCCACGAGCCACAGATTCAGAACTTCATGCCAAGATCGGTGACCCACGTGGTTTCATGGAGTGAGTACGGAATACACTCACAATGTCATCGCATGAATGAAGGAACGGTGCCAGAGCCATAACTACCTTAGCTAGGTATGCAGTCATCGCCCATGACTTAATACCGCCTTATCGTGGTCCGCATGGTTTCTCAAACAATACAAATGAAGGGCGGCCAGCCTCGGAGACAATCCATCCAGTCAGTACCTTGGCGGTCTTGAGCGGGAATGGGGTTGATTGGCTGCCTTGGCAGTGTGTCACGGCGTCACAATGTCGCTGTCTCGGACCGTCCAGAGCCGGAGGGCATCCCATTTGAAAGAACCTCCGTTCACAACCTGGAGAGAGAGTTATTCGTACCAAGTATTCAGACTTTGTGTGAATTGCCCCCCTGAAACACCTAATCGCCAGCATCCAAAGCAAGCGGACAGCCTCGGGTTTGTTTTGGTAAGGTGCCGGGGGGTTGCCTGGCTAACTGCAAACAGACGGCGAATGGTGGCGATGATGCAGTCGAACCGGGGAGCCAAGCTTACCCCGGCCACTACGTAATCAGACGCAGGAACACCTCACACCTGACCTCGCCCGTGCCTCTCCATCACCTCCCCATCCACCCCAAGCCGCTCCCCCAACCTCTTTCCCATCAACAACCAAATCCCGTCTTTTTCTATCTCCCGCCATCGCCATCAACCTCGTTGTTTATCGTCGTTATCATCACCCACGGCGACGGATTTGTTCGCCCCGATTACTGCAGCTCTTCTTATTCTTCTCGCGGATTGACTGAACGATTGCCCAACATGAAGGGTGCTCTGCTGACCGCAGCTGTGCTGCTCGGCTCTGCCCAGGGCGCAGTCCACAAGATGAAGCTGCAGAAAGTCCCTCTCTCGGAACAGCTTGTATGCATGCCGCTCTCTCTCCCCGTATCCGCCAAAACCATCGGCCACTAACCATCGTCGCGTGTAGGAGGCGGTTCCCATCAACACCCAGCTCGAGCAGCTTGGTCAGAAATACATGGGCGTGCGCCCCCGGCAGTCCCATGCCAACGCCGTGTTCAACGGCATGATTGCCGACGTCAAGGGCAACCACCCGGTGCCCATCTCCAACTTCATGAACGCACAGTGTATGTGAAGCCGACCGTCGCGTGCTTGCGAACTGCTTGAACAGCAAACTAACGCGCCTAGACTTCTCCGAGATCACAATCGGGAGCCCCCCTCAGACCTTCAAGGTCGTTCTGGATACAGGCAGCTCCAACCTGTGGGTTCCGTCGGTCGAGTGTGGCTCGATCGCCTGCTACCTCCACTCCAAGTATGACTCGTCTAGCTCGTCCACCTACAAGAAGAACGGAACCGAGTTCGAGATTCGGTACGGGTCGGGCAGCCTCAGCGGCTTTGTCTCTCAAGACACCATGACCATCGGCGACATCACAATTAAGGGCCAGGACTTCGCCGAGGCCACTAGCGAACCCGGTCTTGCCTTTGCCTTCGGTCGCTTTGACGGTATCCTAGGTCTCGGCTACGATAGAATCTCGGTCAACGGCATCGTCCCCCCCTTCTACAAGATGCTTGAGCAGAAGCTCATCGACGAGCCCGTCTTCGCCTTCTACCTGGCAGACGATAAGGGCCAGTCTGAGGTCACCTTTGGCGGGGTCGACAGTGACAAGTACAAGGGCAAGATCACCACCATCCCGCTGAGGCGCAAGGCCTACTGGGAGGTGGATTTCGATTCCATCGCGTACGGTGATGACGCGGCCGAGCTTGAGAACACCGGCGTTATTCTGGATACCGGTACTTCTCTGATCGCCCTGCCCTCCCAGCTCGCCGAGATGCTCAACGCCCAGATTGGCGCCAAGAAGAATTACGCTGGCCAGTACGCCATCGACTGCAGCAAGCGCGACTCCCTCAAGGACGTGACCTTCAACCTGGCCGGTTACAACTTCACCCTGGGCCCCTACGACTACATCCTCGAGGTCAGCGGCAGCTGCATCTCCACCTTCATGGGCATGGACTTCCCGGAGCCGACCGGCCCGCTTGCCATCTTGGGCGATGCCTTCCTCCGGAGGTATTACTCCATCTACGACCTCGGTGCCAACACCGTAGGTTTGGCTGAGGCGAAGTGATTCACGCATGGACGGAACGGAACATGATGGGAGTTTGGGATTGGGCCTCGGACTGTAATCTGTATCTACTGGTTCTCGTTTGATTTCCTAAGTACCGGTCAAGGAACGTTTGCAACACGACAGTTTTTTATATAGCGAAAGCAACGCCAGAACCTGGTCGGGGCTTTCAGTCTTGGTTATGCAACAGCGATTTCAAGGCAACAAGATGCTGGTCTAAGGTGACGCATTTCCTCCTTTGTAAACGTGGTGTTGCTCTTTGCCGAACCTCGGTTCTCTCGTGCTATTTTCACCTTGTGTCCCCGAGTACACAATAATCGTTTGCCTACCCTTTCAGTAAGAACTATGGTGCATGAGGTAACATCTAGGGATATGTAGTAGTCCAAGTAGAGGGCAACATTTGCGTTTCGCGGTATTATAGGCGGTGTTGCAAAAAAAAATTAAGGACGGCGGCTCAAAACGAATCGAGCGACACACCTCTCAGGAGAGGCCGATTCATGTTTCCCGCCATGAGATGAATATCTGCCCTCCACCGCCTATCCTTCTTCTCCATTGAGATCACCACGTCGTACCGTACACGTACTCGTATACATTACATTCCGCCAGATATGCCAGCCAGCTCAACGCGTAAGTCAGTGAACCGCAAGCCTCTCTCATCCCAACCTAACACAACCGCCCTCCCCCACCTTCCCTTTTTCCCATCTCCAACCATCCCCATCCCAAACGCGCACGCAGGCCCCCTTTCACTTCTTAAACGTCGCCGTCCGCCCCGCCTTCTCATAATTCATCTTCCTCGCCCCCTGCGGCGCATCCCCCGATTTCTTGGCATACGGATCAAACGCCGCCTTGCCGCCGCGCTTGCCTCCCCTGCCCTTACCCTTCCCATCACCATCACCACCACCACCACCACCACCATTGCTCTGCCCGCCGCCCCTCGGCGCGCGCAGCACAGATGCCGCCGCGCTGTAGTCGAACGGCTGCTCCTCCGCCTCCTCCTCCTCCTCTTGCGGCTCGGACGCCGCCTCGCCTTCTTCTTCTTCCGAGGGGGAGGCGCCCTCCCCCTCGGAGCGTGCCTTCTTGGCTTGGGCTTTTGCGTGCCGAGCCGCACGGCGGCTTTGGCGCCGCGTGGGGGGCAGTCTGTTCGGCTCGGCCTTGCCCTCCTTGCCCTCCTTGCTCTCCTCGCTCTCGCTCTGGGGCTCGGCGTCGGCGTCGGCGTCGGGTTGTTCTGACTCGTCCTCCGCTGCTGCTGCTGCTGAGGGGCTGGCGTTGCTCGCCTCCGCGTCGGAGGCGGAGGCGGAAGCGGATTCGGATTTGGGTGGTGGTGGTAGCGCCGCGTCCGCGTCGGATGAGGCTTTGCGCTTCCGCCCTTTCTTGAGGGTGAAGTCTCCTTCCTCGGGAACGGCAGTGGGCTTGCCGTCTTGCTTGGCTGCGCGTTTGGGTGGTGGCGCGGTGGCGTCTGGTGGTTCTTCGGTGAGAGTGCCAAAGGGGACCGTGTAGAGCGGAATCATCTCTTGGTTGTCAACCGGGCGGGCCTTGGAAGTTCCGTCCAGTGCCGAGTTAAGTGCGACATCCCCCCATAGTTGGGAGCGGTCGCTCTTCAGTTCCTCGATCTTGAGTGGCTCGGCATCCTCAACTGCGGCGGCTACCGCGAGTTTGTCCCCGGCCGAGGCTTGTGCCCTGTCAGACGATGATTGCCTGAAGAACTGCAGCATCGTGGGACCATTTGCGCCCTTCGCCTTGGCTTCCTTTATAACCTCGAACAGCTCGCCGAGACGAGACTTAAGCGCTCCGGCATTCGACTCCAGCAAGCTCCACAGAGCCTTCGGGTCGGAGGGCATGATGCGGGCTATGTTGCCGAGAACCTGTTGCGTCATGAGGAAGAAGGGGCTTTCGTCCTCCTGGCGGGCAATATCATCCCGCCACTTGTGCACCGCCTTGTAGACGGCAAACTGCTCGCCGTCGTATAAGGTGGACGACTTGGTCAAGATGACGTGCCAACCCCGGTTGCCAGCGCCCGTTTCCGGGTCGCAGAGGGAGTTCTCGTACCGTTGCAAAGCCACTTCCTTGGACTTTTCAAGGACACGATCGATAGGGTTTCCGTCCGAACCCTTTTGGGCGGCAAGTTGCGCTAGTTCGTTCCGCAGCATGTCGTAGATGTAGAGCAGGAAATGTGTGTCGGATCGGGCATAATAAAACATCTCCTCCGGGAGAGGTCTGGCGCACGGGTTAGTCGATAAATAAGGAGGAAACTAGATCAGGGCTTACCTTAACCGCCAATCCGCGAGCTGATACTTCTTGTCCGCGTCAAAATCGACAAACTTCTTAAGTAGAAATGCTAGACTTTTGCCTGCATACTGGAGGGCGGTACTAGCGTAAAAGGTATCAAATAACCCCACGACATACAGGCCGAGGTCCCGTTGGAGCCAGATAATGTCCATGAATGCACCGTGAAGAACCTAGACCAGTCAGCGATGCGCTCCGTTGCTCGTTTCAAAGTTCCTTACCTTGACGATCTTTGGGTCCGCAAAGACTTCATTGAGAACCTCGAGCTTGTGTCTCCAAGGCACCAGAGTGTCGATTATCCAATCCTTTTCCCTCGTGCTGATCTGCATCAACGACAAGAGCCCTGCGTATGACCTAAAATCGTGGTGTTCCAGGTCGATCGCGATCTCGGGTGCCTTCTTCAGCTCCTCCAGCATCTCCAAAACACCCTCATAGGTGTCTACCCAAATCGCCTTCGTTGTCTCCATGGGGAGGTATTCGATAGGTTCGCGGGACTTAAACACGTGCTCTGGATATTGCATATCTGTGATTTCCTGCTTGTAGGGATGCTCGTATCTGCGCCAGTCAGCATTCCTACACCCCCTGTTCCAAACTCGAGCAAAAAGGAGGTGGGTTGCACGTACTGAGGACGGCCCTCATCGTTAACGGAGATCGTTAGGCTCGCATCTAAGGGAGTCTGGGCATGGGGCTTAGTTGTAAGGAGAGGCTTCCATGGTCCCGACTCGAAGTTGTCTATCTTCTTCTCGAACGTAATCTGAGGCTTAAGGATGTTGGCGCGCTTCATCGACCAGTCGAGCCTGGTGGTGGTTGATTTTGGCCGTTTAGGGTCCCGTCCCTGTGATTCGTTAGCAGAGACGACGCGAGACTCAGGTATATTTAAGTAATCGTACAGATTCGGGAGTCGGCGCATCTTTCCTCTTGACCAGACCAGTGTACTCGTCCAAGCAGGTGTCAGACTTCTCCAGGAGCGAGTCGATCACGTCCAACACGCCTTTCCACTGAATCTCCACATCGTCCACTTCTTCCAGTTGAGGCTCCCTCTGCGCGGTGAACTTGGAGGCCGATTTCAGAACGCCACGGGCCAGTTCGAGCAAGCGATCCGTGTTCTGGTCGAGGCGGGCGGCGACTGAGGGGTGTACAGTCCGCTGAAACTGTAGATCTTCGTTCGCGAGCGTGTTCACCGAGCGTGTTACCGTGACGAGAGTGGAATGAACACTGTCCCGGAGGGGTTTGAGGTCCTGAGACGAATCCATTATTATTCTAGCAAATCCGATGCCGGGATATCTTATTTTTCGAAAGCAATTGGCGAGGCGGGCGCGCATGCTCTGCTGCCCATGTTGACATCGGCGCAACCTTGAACTAGAAATGGAACTTTTTCGGGCCCGCTTTGTCTTTCCCGTCCGATAAGGTGCTGGACGCCCGCGTTCGTCGCGAACCATCCGGTGGCTCCACCGCGATAAGATAAGCGCCGTTGCCTCGCCGAGCCACCTAGGTAAACCAACCGCCGATTCCGAAGCTTCGAGTCATCAATTAAACAATCTAGTTGGACTTATTTTGAGCACCGACTTACATGTGCGGTTGTTGATCATTGAAGTTTTCACATACGCCTGGATACAAGGAGCGACCTAGGTACCTGGGAGGTGCAACATAGAGACACATAATCATTGCCACTGACGAAAATCCAACATCACATTGCGTCGAGCCAACCGACACTCGGCATTCGATACTCTCGATATTACAAGAACCAACTTGAAGAGATATGTCTCAGTCGCTCGCTCCAGAGTGCAATGAGGTCAAGGAGTGAGCGAGCACATTCCATTATCCTAGTGTCATATAGAAGGAAAGAGACTGATTCATAGATGAAGGCGCTATGACACGTGCTTTTTGAAGTGGTATAGCGAAAGTTAGTCCTTTTGAATTACGCTCTGCTGCTGTCGTGTGCCATGTCCAGGGGCGCTGATGAGTGCTATAGAATATCTCCGCGGGGTGGGTACAACTGATAACAACGAATGCGCCGCATTATTTAAGGAGTACAACTCCTGCTTGAAGGTAAGCAAGCTCATTTCTCCAGCGCAAAGCAGTCAAAGCCTAAGCGGTATGTGGCAAAGCTGATGAGGCTTGATTCGTAGGGGGCGCTTAAGCAGCGTGGGATAGACAAGCTGCTGGACGAAGCTCGGGAAGACAATAAAGAAAATGATGCGACGCTGATGGGGAAAAAGAAGTGTGAGTAGTTTTCGCTCTACAGCACCATAACTGCATTCATGCTTTCAAATCTAACAAGCTTCCCTCTCAGAATACGAGGCAATGGCACCAGCCTACGACCAAAGCATCTATCACACAACTCTGTACCATTATTGTATAGTATGTAATGCAGAATATGCCTCTCCTCCAATCTGTTTCTTGCTACAATTCTTTGTCCCCATTTCCTGAACACCCCAGCACAGTAACAGTTTCATATGTTGGAATTCTAGTTTGTGTCACTACCCTGGGTGATTGAGCCCCTTCTATTCCTGCTCAGCTGTAGTCGGCGCCAATAGCTTCCTCACTTCTTCCACGAGATCCTCCCTCGGGATAAGCTGTCCCTTATCCTTCTGCGCCGCGTTCTTATCCCCAACATGGAGGCACTTTACCCGCACCTGCCCAGCCTCCAACTCTTCTTGTCCCATCATGACGGCAACGGGCACGCCCTCGGACGCATTGAACTGCTGCAGCGGCTTCGGCTTGACTTTGGCGGTGAACTCGGCGCGTATGCCCGCCGCCCACAGTTGGCGAGCCACGCGCATACGCTCGAGGAGGAGCCCGTCAAACTCCTTGCCGCCAAATGCCATGATGTACACTTGCGCCTGACTTGCCATATCGGAGGTGTTCTTCTTGCGCCGCGCATCGAGGAGGGTGAAGATTCGGTCTACCCCAAACGATATACCAACGCATGGCAAGGGGCGCCGGCCGTACATGCCCACTAGATCGTCGTAACGCCCACCTGCGGCAATGCTGCCAACTTGGGTGGGCGGGCTGGCGCTGTCTGCGACGACGACTACCTCGTAGATCAAGCCCGTGTAGTAGTCGAGGCCCCTCGCGAGCGACAGGTCAAACGAGACCTTGTCGATGACGTCCATGGCCTCGAGGTACGAGGCCAGCAACTTCATATCGGCGACACCTTCCATCAAGGTTTTGTTTGCCCCAAGCTCAGCGTCCGATTCAATGTTCTCCAGCATCTCCCGCATCCCGCCGCTGCGCTGCACGTAGCCGCCCACACGGTCCGCAACCTCGTCCGAAAGGCCCTTTTCTAGCAACTCCTTTCTGACCTCATCCCACGGCGCTTTATCCAGCTTGTCCACAGCAGAGCTCGTGGCCCGTATCTTGTCCGCCGGCACGCCCGCCACCGCGAACAGACCATCGAGGATCTTGCGGTTGTTCAGTTTAACCGCTATGCCAATCTTGAAAGCCTCAAAGACCTCGGCAATGATGCACAAGATCTCGGCGTCCGGGATCATAGGGTCATAGACACCGGCGATATCAAAATCGCACTGGTAGAACTCCCGCAGGCGGCCGCGCGAGATGGCGGGCTGGTCGCGGCGGTAGACCTTGGCGATCTGGTAGCGCTTGATGTGCTGGACGTCGCTGCGCATCGAGAGCCACCGCGCAAAGGGGACGGTCAGGTCGTAGCGGAGCGAGCATGCCTCGCCGCCCTGGTCCTCGAGGTTGTATATCAGGCGGGCCTCTTCCCCATATTTCTCCGCGAGGATGCTTCGGAGCTCGAATACGGGCGTGTCCAGAGCTATGCCGCCGTGGCGTTCGAGAACGGCGCTGATTGTTTGGCTGGGGGGTTGTCAGAAGACTCATCTTGAACCAAAGCTGCCGAGTTGTCTAAGGGAGAAACTGACAAAATGTCATCTCGCAGGAGAAGATCTCCGCCAACCCAATCGCGAGTCCCCTTTGGCGTTTTGAGCAAACCTTTTAACGCCATCTTAGTCTCGTATGAAAATAAAACAATCAGAGTGAGATGTTTGAGGAACGGGGAGTGACTCAATTTCCTCAACCGAAAAGAGAATAAGAAGGAAACCAACTGGCTAAGCCCCAGTCGCTCATTGGTCGTGCATTCTCAGTCGTCAACATGGATTGATTGGAGGGCGGCTATTTACATACGTACCTTAGATAGGTAGGTAGGCTCGATAGGTATATAAGGAGATAGGTAAGTTGTCTTCCAACGCCATTTCATGGAATCGCCGGCAACATTCCGTTTCTAATTCGTTATTACAATGCTATGAAAATAAAATGTATGTACCACGAGAAGCCGATGCGCATCCTTCAACGTCATGTATTAGCACGCTCATGGACCATGGACTTAGGGTCCACTGCCCAGACTAAATTTAGGCTTTGAGAACAAATCTTCCAGAAGTTCAACAGAGTCATGTTTGAGTAGTTTGTGTATATCCCCTCTCATTACAACCCGGACCCCGACGCAGTTTGTTGTCAACAATGACGAGGTGCAAGCTGCAACGCTAGGGGCTGCTCTTCGACTTCTGGGTCTTACGGTTAGGGGTGTGTAGGTAAGTATGTATGTATTAACAGACCACGATTCTGGAGCACTGGTGACTAATCCTTCAAGTTATCTAGTCTTTTTTTTTTCCTTGGAACTGCGAGGAATTAGGAGGCGGCGTTCAATGGCGCACGAATTGCCGACCGCCGCGCGCTGGAGGATGAGCTTCCCAGCTAGCTCAGAACCTCCTACCACTTGGTCGGTCGTAGAAATGGATATGTCCCCACAACTTGGCCACAAGTTCAACCCCATTTTTTATGTTCTGTTACTGTTTACGGATGATACCCAAGGATCTGGCGCACTCGCCAGCGGTCGGGAAACGACGGACCTACTATTTGTTTCATGTTTCATTCCTTACCTGCCGGAGTTAGCTGAAGCTCGATGTAACTTTAGAAATGTGGGACACAGAAGGCCGAGAGGCCCGCCGAATCCAACTGCAACATGGGTCTAGGTTTCTGAGACGTCTTGGGTTTTCTAAGCAGACAATTCATCGTCCTTCACTAGTGAATATAGACCTTTAATACGTAGTTTGGGCGCCGAAGTTTCTAAGAGGCAACGTCAAAGCCTCTGTCTGAGTTTATCCGATTGCCTCGTGGCGAAGGTTCGGGTCCCGGTCACGTATCATGGTAGTTGCCGGCAGATAAAATCTCAAGCAGAAGCGGCAAGCATCCCCCGCCGTAAAGGTCGCGCCTCTGTCGAGGTTAAATTTGCCTGCGCAGTCAGAAGCTTAAACCAGGGGCCATGTGGCTCTAACCCGAACATCCGGAAGCCAACCGGGAATAAACTGGAAGCAGTTGGGGGTTGCGGCCAAGCGTTTCCATTATGGATTAAATCCTCCAGGTTATACTAGCGTCCGCACGTACGTATGTACGTAGTTCATATCCCTAGCCGGTGCGGCGTCGTTACGGCACATACGGACTAAGTGCCGGCAGCGACCCCCCGAAGGAATTCCTAACCCCCCACCCCTAAACTATTCTGGGGCTATCAGACTACGGACAAATTTCGTAGCCCACCGCGCCGTATTCCTTCTGTTTCCTCTCGGGTTACCGTATTTGGCTTTGGTGGGTTTTGGAACTGCCGACGTCCTCAGAAATAGGGAAGAAACATGGGTCTTGTTATCCACTTGGGCTCTGTACCTGGCAGCGTTGGCCTCATCGGTAGTCCTCTGGGAGCTCCAGAGGAACTAGTTCACCGGTCTTCCAGTTTCACACCAGCTGTGACACAGTGACGCCGCGACGGCAGGCTGGATGGCCAGAGGCACGACCCTCCAGAGGCTAGGGGAGAGTGGTGGGCTTCGATGGTGACCAACGTGAAGAGAAAGGGTGAAGAAAGAGGTATATAAGGTGAGGGAAATGACCTCTTGGAAGTGATATTTCTGCAGACACAGACACACAGCAATCAAAGCATCAACCTCATCAACCCAGCACAAATCAACCCGGACACGGCCGTTCTAAATACCCTCTCAGCTTCCACTCTCTATTCTCCGCTCCCCAACTTCACAACTCTCCCTCCAATCCACCACCATGGGAAACAAGTGCCCCTACTGCCCCTTGTTCATCAGCCAGCCGGTACCCCCACCCAGCAACGAAAACTGCCCCAAGTGCAAGTGGGGTACGGTGGCATGCGAGTGCAGAGGTGCCAGCGGGTGCAGACGTGGTTGCATGAGGGGTCAGCGAAACTGCACCAACTGCAATGGCGTGGGCAAAATCCAGAAAGTCTCGTGCACGAACTGGAAAAATCACGCCAAGCACCGCTAAACGGAGCATCGACGGGTCAACGACAAGGACGAATAGGGGGTTTCTCGGGGGCAGCGGGCTGCTACCATTCCAGTTGGATGCCGTCTATCGATGGGGATGGGAGGTTAGGGTCGCGCTGGGCTTGCTTGGAGTAGGGAAGCTCGGGAGTTAAGGACTCGAAAGGATCATTTCCAGCTGGACTTGGATTTGATAGATCATGTGTAGGGGTAGCAGGACTGAATTGAGCGCCATGGCAGGCCCGTGATTTTCTTTTCGAAACCGAGCTCCGAGTCCCTATGCCACAGTGAAATGGGTCAACTCTCTGTATTCTGCCTCCTTGGGAGTTGGGACCTGAGGTGACTTGGTTCGACTGAATGATTCGAGCGAGATATTCCATAGACATTTCAATTGCCAATCTAATAAAATTTTAACCAGTGAGGCAAGTCGGGAGAACCGGAATATACACCTCACGTTTGACTGGCCATTGCCGTGGGCTGGAGTTGGTGAATACAAGGTAAAATACACTTTGACAACGACAGACAAAAGTGTTTACATTTTGAGGGTGGAGACCCACTTAAGTACAAGTATACCAAGTTTCACCGCACGGACCAGGGTAGCCCCCAGATTTTTTCGATCGAGGCGGCTCGTGCACGCCAAGGTGACAGGTCGGGATTTCAAGGTTCTGGACCTCCAACGCCCCCTTCCCCTTCAAGAACGCGATTGTGTGTACAGCTGCCTGCCCGCCTTGCCTGCCCGCCGCTGCCGACCGCAAACTGCGCCGACGCTAAACCGTGGTCCTGTCATTGTCGCCGCGAGTATACCGCTCATAATCACCCCAGTTGCCTCCACCTTGGGCCCGGAATGCTCAGGCCATAGCACGAGCACGATTCTATGCACCCCTTCTCCATCTTAACTCTTGGCATCTTCGTAGCTGGCTACATCACCGCTCGATGGGATCTCGTCACTCGCCTCTATGAGCTTGCCATCTTTGCCTGGAACTACGGAGTGGTCGTAAGTAACCCCTCCCCTGGCCGAGGCGTCCTTTAGCCCTGTTGTGCAACCTGAAACGATCGGCTTCTAACCGACCATCATCATTATCCATCTCGCAGACTCGCGCCGCCAAGGGATTTGCCGTGCTCAGTCTCGTCTTTTTCTTCATATTCCTTCCGGTAGAACGTCTTGCGACCCGCGAGGGGAATTTGGTACGACCATGCAGCTCTCTGTTCTTACCCGGGCCCTCTCCGGTCCGGGCGACCTCGAACCCATACTGACCTGCCTGTCTGCCCCAGCATCCCCGCTCCACCGCATCCGGCATCTCGGCCAGGGAACAACTACGACGACGGGGTTCTTTCTAGCTGATTGACTGCGTTTCCGCTGTCTGACATGCCAGAGAATGATGGCCTGATGCGCGTGTTCTGGCCGGCCGACCTGCCGCGGTCAGACCATAAGGGCGTAGTGGTGGGGTGGAAGAATTCGGCCTTGGACGTCTTCGTTTTGGCTGTCTTGGAAGCGGTCGAGGTGTGTGCCTGTTCGTGTTGTGGGGGTGATTTTCATATACAACGCTCGCAGGATGGGTTTGCTGACGCGCCCCTAGCCCAGGAACGTCGAGTTCGCCCTCAAGATCGGTACCCTCCTCCGCGACGCCGCTCATCCCGTGGGCCGTATCTACGAATTGTGCGGCCAATCTTCCATACATCTCCTTGGTCTCTCAAATACACCCGACTCCGCCGATCTCGATTCGTCATGGATACACGTTGCAGTAGGGCCGGGCCGTCGGGTCCCTGCTGTCACATGCGCGCGGGCTTCGAGCATCCAACTTATCCTCTTCGAGAGGCCACGCCCCGAGAGGATGCAGTACATTTCGCTGAACCCTATTGCGTTAGCCTTGGACGACAAGCACGACAGTTCCCGACAAGACGTCCCTGACGGAAGCGAGGACGATGACGAGAAAGAAGAGCGCAAGAAGAAGGAGCAAAAGAGGAAGCTGGTCGAAAAGCTGAAGCAGCATTCGATTTCCAAGCGGGTCCCTTCGGAAAAAGAGCAGGCACTTGCCAAGATTGTAAACCAGATCAACTGGGCATGGGAGCTTGAGCAGCTACTCCAGAAGAACGTCTCCCGAATTGGCACGCGCCCCAAGAGGAGTCTTAGTGTTTCCGAGAGGGTTGTCGAGTCAGCAACGACAGCGCGGGACATGCTGCTGGTGTGGATGTGGAACATGTTCACCATATATGTTTGGCCCATCATCAAACGGCTTTTCGTCATGGGGCTCATGGCTCACCGAGTTGCCGCCGAGGTGCTTCTGCGTATCTTGGAGTGGCGGGCCCAGCCAAGATACGCCGCCCTAAAGGACATATCGGCTACGGCACAACAGGTCGAGATCCGTCTCCAGCAATTCTGCTATTGGCCGATGCAGTACGTCACCCTTCGGCTCAGGAAGAATGACTGGGAAAGCGTGACGACGAGCCATCCCGACTACATTCGTTTCTACAATAGCCTTTGGCTGGTGGCCAACGATGTTATAATTGGCATTGCGCTAGGTTCCTACATCATCGACAACTCCGGCTGGGCCGCTGAAGAGATCAGCAAGCTCCTAAGCCAGTACACGGTAGATGCGTTGCAGAGCAGCATCTCATGGCTTATGGGATGGCCTGCTGGCTTGAAGCTGAACAATGAGTTAGGGGCATTCCTTGGGGATCTGTTTCTATGGGTCATCGAATATTGGTCAAGTGAGTCCTCCACCCTGTGACAGGCCAGCCACAGAGAGTATTTGTTAACACAAAGCCAGGCTGCATCGAGGCACTCCGCCCGATCTTACCCCATATTATCTGGTTCATAGGCTTCTCAAGCTTCGCCGGCGCCAGTATGCCGATCGCCCTCTTCTCGGACCTGCTCTCAATCCTGACGGTGCACATTTACTCCTTCTACCTTGCCTCGGCCCGAATCTACCACTGGCAGCTGAACATCCTGATTTCACTGTTCCACCTGTTCAGGGGCAAGAAACACAACGTCCTCAGGAACCGTATCGACTCGTGCGACTACGACCTCGACCAGCTGCTCGTCGGCACCATCCTCTTCACCCTTCTGTTTTTCCTTTTGCCAACAGTGGCAGTTTTTTACCTTAATTTCGCCATCGCACGCATGGTCATTATTTCGCTCAAGGCCGTTTTCGACACTATGCTTTCTTGCCTGAATCACTTTCCTCTTTTCGCGCTCATGCTTCGGGTCAAGGACCCCGGGCGACTCCCAGGTACGTTGATATCCGAACCCACAATTTAAGAACCTTGGCTGACCCGGTCACAGGCGGCATTCGTTTTGAGCTTCGAGATACCCAAGACTTTAGACGTCCCGTTAATGACTCATCCCCACAACTCCCTTCAACCTCTGTAATACACTTGAAGGTAAGCTTCTGACAATGCCAAATGCTGGGGGCTATAACTAAGACCAGGCAGTCGGTCCCCCTGAAGTTTAAGGCCATGTTTTACCAATACTTCCAAATGGGCCAGCGGATCCGCAAGCATTACCTCTCACCCCGGGTGTTGCTTTGCCTCCTCACGGGCAAGTTTGTCCCACCGCTGAATCGGAAGAACCTGTACAGCCTCCAGTACAGCATGCTCCCTGCGCGGCGGGCAGGCGTCATGGAGATGTGGACCGCGGTCAACTCGCTGCCGGAGCCCAAGAAGAGGGCGCCGGTGTTGCATGTGCCGGCTCTCGCAAATGGGAGGAAGTTCCCGAGTAATTACGGCGGGGGGCGGTCACGGGGTTATGGGTAGATAATTGTATGATGATACGACATAATAGAGGGTGTGGCACGAAGTATTGGTATACTCCTCTGTGGATATGTTGATGTGATGTGGTCCCAGCCTATTCCCTATTGGGTGCCTGGCGGTCTTGGAGAATGGGGGCAGTTCTCTGTGCATCCGCAACCCCTGACCTAAGTCGGCGGTCGAGGGCGTCCCGAGATGCACAACAGACCGGGGCATGTCTCCGGTAATCCACCTGGCATCATTCCATAGTGAAGCCCGACCAAAGCAGTGCAACGTCACTCGTCCGTCAATGGAAGAGGGTGGGTCACTCACATGTAAGAACTCCTGTGGTTCGGGGAGCATTACCTTGCTTTGTGCACATGCAAATGGTTCCTCTCCCATTGCGGATTACGTTATAATCCTCCGGCAGGGTGAAGCTTCTTTTATCCAGAAAAGTTGTAGAATTGTTGACTGGTGAAATTCAAGCCAAGGCAACCTTATTGTGAAGCGGTGTAATAAAGGGGGGACACGACGAATGCAAAATCCCCTAGTTCACCGCCTCACTTACACAGGGGAACCAAGCACAACATCCACAGTCGTGATGCTTATAAGCAAAGCAAACGTGTCATGAGAACTTCGACCCAAGTTCCAGGCTCCTCGGGCTCACAACGCGTTACTTGCAGCGCCCGGACCAACAGTTCAACTTAACCCCGCGAACTGTATTTGTGGTCTGCCTTACCCCACCATCCTTTCCATCTGCTGCAAGTTTAAGGTACCGCGTAACTATACACGGCCCAGACCTCCGACTGGATGCACGACTGACGGCAGGCATCTTGGAGTTTGGGAGTCAGGCGGTCATTCAGGGATTCGGAATTTGATGGTGCCCTTCGCATAAAGCTGTCACAGCTGTTCCATTCGCTCTTTTGATTCTGCCACGGACACCCAAAACTCACATCGGTTTCCTTCCGGGTTTCGGTGTTTCCATCTGCAACAGACAATCGATCCCCTTCAAAAGGTGAGAGACAGCTTCTTTCCTTTCCCTCCCACTTCTTCTGCGCCGTGTCTAGAGATACCCAAGAACTGTGCGTGGCTGATCCATTTAGATTTAGTCTTTTCGGATCCCGTCACTTCAACCACTCCGCGCTAAATCACATCTCCCAGTCTACCGACCGATCATCAGTCGCGATGAATACAACAGATCCCAAAGAGCGGTTCTACCGCCAGTTCCAGAACTCCGCTGAGTGTAAGTTCGCATGACTATGCTACTCGAATGATTCACATCGACTAACGAATAATCAAGCCATCCAAGATCAAATCAACCAGCTCCCCAACTTCGCTGCCGTGGGCGGCGTGCGGCAGGATGCGGTCGAGCACATCCTAGGCGCCATCTCTCGCCTGTCTAAGGAGGTTGCCGATGCCACTGAGTTCGTACCCGCTTATGACCAACGGGGCTATTTCGACAAAGTCAAGTCTCTCGAGATTCAAGTCAACCAGGCAGCAGCCAAGTTCACCTCTTCCAAGAGCCGTTTCCGCTTCAAGAAACGCCCCGATAGCGCCAACCATGCCGCAGCCAGGGCCGACGCCCGCCGTCTGGACCTGACTACCAACTCCAACAGCTATACCGATCTCACCTCGCAGGCGATTTCCGAAGAGGTTCCCACCCCAGCCAACTCTACCAAAAACTACAATGCCGAGATCGCCAGTTCAGGCGCCGAAGGCCTGGGCGTAGGTATCCGCAAGCCCTCCTTCTCCGAGGCTCGTGACATCAACCTTACGGACCACATCCGGGTGCACATCATGCTCCCGGCCTCAGCGTCGCGCGCCACCTCGGCCGGCACGCTGACCAACCTGCACCAGTGCGTCGTCGACATGTCACTCCCCACTTGCACCGGCACCGCTGCCATCACCCCCGGAGAAACCGACAACAACGGTAACGCCAACGCCAACGCCGAAGCCAACGACGTCACCAACGCCAACCCGGACCCGGCCACCGACGCGCGCGTCATCGGCACGCCCTTCGCCAGCCTGACGCTTAAGGACATCGAAGGCAGCGCCATCGTGGCGGGCCACGTCAACGGCCCCGTGCACGTCACGGGCCTGCGCGACAGCGTGGTGGTGGTGGTGGCGCGCCAGGTGCGCATCCACGAGTGCCGCAACGTCGTCTTTTACCTGCACTGCGTCAGCCGGCCGATCGTGGAGGACTGCAAGGGGGTGCGGTTTGCGAAGGCACCGGGGGTTTTTGTGAGTTTCCTTTTTTTTTCTTCCTTTTTTTTTCCTTTTTTCCCCTTCTTTTTTCTTATTTTTCGATGTTTTTTTCGCTATTGCCGTCGCAAGATATGTGTTCCTCCTTAGCAGGGTGTAAATAATACTAACAAACCCGTGTGCAGCTGACAGACAAGGAAAAGACCGGTGCCAACCTATACGACCAGGTTGACGACTTCAAGTGGCTCAAGACATTTAGCTCGCCCAACTGGAGCTTGCTGCCCAAGTCTGAGGTCGTCCCGGACGACGTCTGGAAGACGGCCCTTGCCGGCGAGCCCGAAGTCCTCATCGACACCACTCTGCGGAGCCTGGGCGTCAAGAAGGGCGTGGACGCCGAGACAGGGATTTGAGACTGGATCGTTAGGCCGTTGCAAAGGGGCACATGCCGAGACATGGCCTTCCTTTAGGGAGCGGATTCTTGTTAGCCGTTGAAGGCTCCAATAAATCAACGATGATTTCCGTTGCGGGTTGGGTGGTCGATGCTATGGGTTATTGACGTCAGTTAGTTAGTGGCGGGGGGAAGCCACTCTAGTCACATCCTGATTTGAACCATTTCGAGCCAAATGCCACAGGGATACCGCCTTTCCCTTTACTCCTCGATTCTGAAGGTAGAAGATGTAGAAAAGCCAACGTTGTCTCCCGCGCCCTACCATCCCGCAAAAGATCAACCTGGTATCAAGCCGCAAACCGGCCCCAACCCTCCAGAACGCCACCCATATTATGTAATAGAGGTATTAACGAGCCCATTACCTTCCCCCCTCCACGTCCTTATCTCCCATCTCCCCAGTTATCCCCCACCCCAACCCCTTCGCACTCTCTCACTCCACCATCTTCTCCCCCCCATCCCCCTCCCCCTCCCCCCCTTGAATCTCACCATCACCACCACCACCACCACCACCCACACTCCCCCCCCTCACAAAAACCAACCCATCCGCCTGCGCCCGCGCCAACGCCCGCGCCTGCGCCGCCCGCCGCTCTTCCAGCGCGCGCATCTCGGCCTCCTGCTGCGCCACCGCCCGCCGCACGTCCCCCAGCGTGCGCACCGCCGCCCGCGCCCGCTGCAGCTTGTGCTTGAGCCCGTCGGTGGCCGAGGGCAGTTCTTTGACCGAGAGCAGCTGCGCGTCGCCGTCGCCGTTGGTGGTGTCGCCGCTGGGCGTCGCGCCGCCTGCGTTGGGGGTTGGGAGAGCGGGTGCGGGTGTGGCTGGGGGTGTTGTTGTTGTTGTTGTTGTTGCTGGTTTGTGGAGGCGTGGTGTTGTTGCCCGCTTGCGTTCGGCGTTGCTGCGCTGGGGAGGGGTGTTGTCCCCGTTACGCCCGGGGCTTGCTTGATGCCGGGGCCGGAACTCGTGGTTGGGTTTGATTGTTGTTGTGATTGTTGCTGTTGCTGTTGCGCGGCGCGTAGTCGGGTGATGATGGAGGATAGCTCTGTTACCACGTCCACGGAGTCTGGGGAAAGCCCGGCGGGAAGATGTGTTGCCATTGTTGGTTGTGGGCTGCAGTCTTTCGATAATAAAATGCGCGTTGTAGATATGACACCCTTGGAATATGCTCAAAATGCCGACCTCTCAAGCACGGTACCAATGGTAGCTTTCCTCGACCTGCGTGGGTGACTTGGCTGCTGAGGTTGGATGTTCAGTTTCAGGTGGAGACGAGCCTGGGCATGCCGGTGATCGCTCTGTTAGCGGGACGCTAAGCTTCTTTCGGGCCCCTACGTCAGGTGGGGTGGCCGCTGAAGCACCAGGAACAGGCGATGACCCCGCCATCCCGTCTCAACAAGTCCGGTCAACGGGTCGGCCTGGGTCGTGCATTTTCTGACTTTTTTCCCGCCCTCTCAATTGACTTCCCCTGACGCGCCCTTAAATTGTCCAGAGTATAATCCTCACGCCATCCTCATCACCAAACCCAAAAGTCAATCCTCCAAAGACATCATGGCTCCCGACCACAAGGCCTGCCTGAGTACGTCCCGTCGCCCAGACTACCCGCTCGTCGCCTGCTACGTCCTGATGTATCTCGAGTTGGGATGGCTGATCATGATGTTGTTGCGGTCTTCTAGTCGTGATTGACGGCTGGGGTATCCCCTCAGAAGAGTCCCCCAAGAATGGCGACGCCATTGCCGCCGCCGAGACTCCCGTCATGGACGAGCTCTCTAAGAGCGCGACCGGCTTCACCGAACTCGATGCTTCTTCCCTGGCCGTTGGTCTCCCCGAAGGCCTTATGGGCAACTCCGAAGTCGGGCATCTCAACATCGGCGCCGGCCGTGTCGTCTGGCAGGACGTCGTTCGCATCGACCAGACAGTCAAGAAGGGCGAGCTCGGCAACAATGATGTGATTAAGAAGGTTTTGGCCGCGGCCAAGAGCGGCAATGGACGCCTTCACCTTTGCGGCTTGGTGTCCCACGGTGGTGTGGTTAGTATTCGGCGTATACGGTGTAGCCCTCACAAAAGCTGACTGTCTACTTCCAGCATGCGAAGCAAACGCACCTGTATGCCCTCCTCAGGGCTGCCAAGGAAGTCGGCGTCCCCAAGGTCTTCATCCACTTCTTCGGCGACGGCCGCGACACTGACCCCAAGTCCGGCGCCGCCTATATGGAGGAGCTGCAGTCTACTATCAAGGAGATTGGTGTCGGCCAGATTGCCACGGTCGTCGGCCGGTACTACGCCATGGACCGCGATAAGAGATGGGAGCGGAATGAATTGGCCCTGAAGGGTCTGGTTCTTGGCGAGGGCGAAGAGAGTGATGACCCGGTCAAGACTGTGAAGGAGCGCTACGAGAAGGGAGAAACGGACGAATTCCTCAAGCCCATCATTGTCGGCGGCGCCGAGGGCCGCATCAAGGGTGAGCACTTGGCTTGTTGTCTTTCGCAAGTCCACACGCTAACTCGTCACAGATGGCGATAACGTCTTTTTCTTCAACTACCGGTCCGACCGTGTCCGGCAAATCACCCAGCTCCTGGGCGGCGTCGACCGGTCGCCCCTGCCCGACTTCCCCTACCCCAAGATCAACCTGGTCACCATGACTCAGTACAAGCTTGACTACCCGTTCGAGATTGCCTTCAAGCCCCAGCACATGGGCAACGTTCTCGCCGAGTGGCTCGGCAAGCAGAACGTGGAGCAGGTCCACATTGCCGAGACCGAGAAGTACGCCCACGTCACCTTCTTCTTCAACGGTGGTGTTGAGAAGGTTTTCCCGCTCGAGACGCGCGACGAGTCGCAGGATCTGGTGCCCTCAAACAAGAGCGTCGCGACGTACGACAAGGCTCCTGAGATGAGTGCCGATGGTGTTGCCGACCAGGTGTGCAAGCGCATGTCGGAGCAGAAGTTCCCCTTCGTCATGAACAACTTTGCCCCCCCGGACATGGTTGGCCACACTGGTGTCTACGAGGCCGCCATCGTCGGCTGTGCGGCCACCGATAAGGCTATCGGCAAGATCTACGAGGGCTGCAAGAAGGATGGCTACATTCTCTTCATCACCGCCGACCACGGCAACGCTGAGGAGATGAAGTTCCCTGACGGCAAGCCCAAGACTTCGCACACCACCAACAAGGTGCCCTTCATCATGGCCAACGCCCCCGAGGGCTGGAGCCTGAAGAAGGAGGGCGGTGTTCTGGGAGACGTTGCTCCTACCGTCCTTGCTGCCATGGGGTTGCCTGCGCCCGAGGAGATGACGGGCGAGAACCTCCTCACCAGGGCATAGGCAAGCTAGGGTTAAATGGGAGACGATGATGATGAACTAGAGGGATACTAGCATGTGATATAGATGATAGACTAGCGCGACGAATGATGAAATGAACAAGACTCCCTCTCCTTCCAAGTGACCACCGCTTTCATGCAGCAAAGACGCGAAGAAATAACAACCCCGGTGTAATCTTGGCTGGCCACCTGGCCTAATTGCATGGGTTAGTCACCTGGTCTAGTTCAACCGCACAAGGTACTTCCTGCCCTGGGCAACAGTCGCTTCCTCACTCCCTCAGTTCCCAACCTTCCACAAGCCACGATCTTTCTGATCCAAAGGCCAGAGCAACAGTTCGTGGAAGATTTGCGCGCAAGATTTCCTCCCTCTGATGATTCGATCGGCAAGCCGGCAATATGGAAAGGTCGCAGCCAGGCATCCAGGCCATGGAGTGCACGGTGGCAATGGTACCCCCCTTGTCTGCCGTCCTCCTAAATCGAAGTCTGGAAAGCGGGGGACCGGGGTGCAGAGATGCAGGCTGTCCGGGGAAGGAAGATCGTAAGTATCTTCCCCGCACTTTTCTGCGGCGACGATACCTCGTCCTTCAGCGATCACCTGACACGCACGACCGCGCCTCCCTTCCGTTGCATGAGCGCCGTGAGGGGAAAGATCGAAAAGGGAAGCAGCGGGCGACCCCAACGCTGGAAGAACCCGAGAGGGAAAGGGTGCACGAGTTGCAACAAATAAGAGGTCCCTTCCCCGGCAATTATTCACTTCAACCCAGTTCTCCGCTTCTCCCCCTTCATTTTCCAAACGTGGTCCTGCCAAAATACTCGACGACAACGTCAACAACACCAACATTACATCGCCAATGTCAACATCGAATGCATCTCATCTGTGAGCGGGCCCTGGTTAACGGGGAGACGCTACCGAGCGGTTCAAGTGGACTCGCGGTGGAGCAACAGATCGTGGACCACAACGACTCCGCTCGAAAAACAACTCGCGTGCCAAAGTGGAGCGAGCAGTGGTGAGGTTAAAACACCAACACCAGTTTGGCTGTTCGTTTCATCCACGTCGTTGTTTTCAATTGGTTCCGTTTCGTTAAAATTCGTGCTTTTTCGTCCGTACCTAATCCAGACGTTTCAAGATCACTGCGAGTGCAGATATGTTGCAAATCTACGAAAGCAGTCACCATTCGACTCGTGTATCTTGGGATTCCGAGATCGAGTTGTGCGAGATGGGGGGACTGGACTCAAAATGAGAGACAAAAAAATGAAATTTTTGTTGTGGTGTTCTCCCCAGCGGGCTGGGAAAGAAGAATCGCCGTGGATAATGTACAAGGTGCGTCGGCAGTGCCGACAGCAAGACGGTCGGATCGCCTTGGAGAGTTCTCCCCGATCTAGGTCTATATGGCCCCGTCTATGGTGATGCGATTCCCCGCCATTATCCCATGCACGCTTCCGCCCGTCTCATCAGTCCATGCGATGCGATCAGGCCGCAGAGAACTACGAGCCTCTCGTACAATCCCTTCCCATCTCGTCCCCCGATCCCCATTATGTACAGGCGCTCGATCGCTCCCAACGAGGCATCGACGCCAATCCCTTCCGAATGCGGAGGAGATACGCTTAGGTCTGGCCGCCAGTCAGCACTCGGGTTCCGATATCGATCGAGAACTGCCATGCTGCGGATGATACTTACGAACTTGGCCATGAGGGCAACCATGAGGTCGAAAAGACCAATGGCCTCGACGAAAGCGAAACCCAGAATGGCATACGAGAACAGCTGGCCACGGAGGGCGGGGTTGCGGGCAACGCCGTTGAGAAGGGCGGCGAAGACGAGACCGATACCGATACCGGCACCAGTCAGACCGATGGCAGCAGCACCCATACCCAAGTTCTTGGAGACCTCGACCATGGCCTGGGCGATCTCAGAAGAGTAGGCACGGCGCTGGACGGTGAAAGCCTGGCGGGTGGTGGCGTTGATGATGGAGGACATCTGCTGGCGCTTGACGGCCTGGAGGGGAGACGACTTGCTGGCGACTGCAAACATGCCAAAAAAGAATCATCGGTTAGATCGCTGGTCCGGATCGTGACGGCATCTTCGTGGTTGCGGCAGCAGGCGCACCAAACTTACCAGTCAGGGTCCGCTTGCTGGTGTTGGCAAGAGTGACGCGGGCAGCCGGGCGAGCAGCCTTGGTGGCCATCTGAGACGCCAGTCTCGAGGCGAGGACACGGGTGGAGGCCATTGTGACTGTTGGGAAGAGGATGCAAAGAATGCAAAGATGGGTCGGGAATGGCTGACGAGATGGGACTCTTGAAGATTGAGGCAGAGGCGATGGCTCGACTGAGTGGGAGAGGGAAAAAGAGGAGGAAGGGGAGAGTGAAAATCAAGAACAGGTGGTCAGCTGGGGAAGCGGAACCTCGGGCTGGTCCGGGCAACGGGCTTGAGCAGCAGAAAGGAGCAACGTGAGTGGCCAATTCGGTGCTTGCTGGCGGAATCTCTCCACTTGGAGCTTGCGGTGGGTCACCGCTCGAAGCTGGGACAACAGCGAAAAAGAAGGAAAAATTTGCTGCGGCACTTTGGGAAATGGTCGGGCAATCTCGGACGCGGCGCGCACACAAAACCGTGGTCGATCGGCCCCCGGGACTGAGCCGCTTCTCGGCCTGCTTCCTCGACGAATCTCACCAAAACTGTTACAATTGTCCATGGTGGACACGGATCGATGGGCCCGTCAACTTTGGAAGCTATCACGGTTCCGTTTAGCGTTCCCTGGGAGCTGCTGGAGCTTTGGGATCTCACAGTCAAACGGAGCTTTGCTTGTTGGTGTCGCCGAAAATTTTCAGCCCGGGTTTGATGTCTCAGGCAATGAGGCTCCTGTTTTCTTGACCAGGGTTCCTGGCTGCCCCCACGCGCCCCCCACTTCACCGCGAATGGACGACTCCCAGTCGTCAACATTGCGGCACAGGTTCCACACGTAATCCACCACGGCATCAGGGGCTGGCGGATGACGACAGGATGAGTGGAAAATGCCTCTCCTCCGCTCGGCTTGAGGGGCGCCAACAGCAGGAAGTGGTGATGCAAAGTTGCCCAAGAGCATTCCAACCGCTACGCTCATCCAAATAATGAAGAAACAACGGGATAAAGTCGGAAAACGGCAGTCTTAGTTATTTTCCGAGCTGAGCCTCTGAGCCGCCAATCATCTCAACGGACCCGAAACCGTGTTTGCAAAGGTTACACAGCATCTTCCGGGTCGGATCTACCGGGGCTTGATGTGATTCGCTGGCGGGCATTTCCGGCTGCCCGACAACTTGAAGCGGCCGATCCGAGCGCTTGTTACCCTTTCCAGCCACAGGGCTGTTGTGGCGGTTGCGCAAAATAGAACCCCGAATGTCACGTTAAGCTCAAAGCGGCGGGAAATAGTTTTGAGTTTGGAAATCTTGACTGTTCGTCACTCTTAATTGGCTCACACAGGAGCTTTTGTCAAGTGGGAAACTGGATCTTCTCCAAACCCAAAAAAAGCCATTCGTTCCAGGATCTCGACGGGAAACGCGAAAAAGGGAGGATAACGCAAGCCTTTTAAACGTCTGAACAACTCCGTTTTGTGACAGTAACCGTCCTAGTTAGTACCTAGTTGTGGTTTTTAGTGGTCGACTCGAGTTACGCAAGACATGTTCGGCGCTATCTCCCTAAGCATGCCACGACGAGCTGCTGTGCGACGTGTACTTTGTCCTGCGTTGTCCTGCGCGGTGATCATGTTGAAAATGTTGCTTGTCTTAACTCAGGTTGTTCTACCCCTGCAGGCTGTGGTACAACTATTAAACCACCATTCAATGTCTGATATGCCTCGACGAAAGGAAGCGGTCGGCTCGGGTCTTAGCACCAATTTGTTATTAACAAAGCCGGGCTTCAATTCAGAATTGTGGCCAAACCCTTGACCATAGGAAGAGCATATAAGAAGCTAAATAAAACAATGGATGCGATTCCTCGATATCCCATCCAAACGCGGGTATAATCACCAAGCTAGTCCGCTAGGTACCTTCAAAATACAACCCACTTCCACCCCCCAACTCCAGAAAGCCCTTCCCTTAACAGCTACACTTATAGGTAGGTAGTTACCGCTCCAACGCCTCAATAAACATCCCGTGTTAAAAAGAAAAAAATCACACCGCTTCCTCCTCTGCCGCCGTCGCCTTCCTCTTGAGCGCATACCCCTCGACAAACCCGTCCGGATCGCATGCCCGCTCCAGGCTGATCCGGTTTGCGGCCACCCACGCCCGGACAGCAGCCTGCGAGATGCGCACCCTGCGCACCACCTTGTCTGTTACCGCTGCCGCCGGCGCCGTATCCGCAGCCGGTAGGGACGCTTCCGCCATCGCGCCGCCGGCGCCAGTGCCGGTGTTAGCGCCGGGAGCGGCAGCGGTAGCGGCGACCTGATCCTCCTTGATCGGGGCTGTGGTGGGGGCGGTAGCGGCGGCGGCGGCTCCTCCTCTCGCGACGCGCGAGACGGGCGGCGGACCCGTGCCGGCCTCCTCCGCCAGGCCCATCTCCCGCAGCACGCCCAGACAGTCCTCGGGGGCGATCCACGTCGCTTGGCTGCAGGCTTCGACGTCGACGACGAGTTCGGCTTCGCCGCCGCTTGGCACGGCCACGGCCACGGCCTCGTTGCTTTCGCCTTCGCCGCTAGGGGTGGTGGCGGTAGGTGGAGTCAGGCTGAGGAGCCAGCGGCAGATCTCGCCCGCCCAGAAGTGCTTGTAGCCGCGCTTGCCTAGGTCGGAGATGGGTTTCTCGGGCCCGCCCAGCACGCCCTCGCGTCGGGAGATCTCGTACGAGATGCCCATCAGCAGCGAGCCCAGGCCCTTGCGCTGCCACGGCGGGAAGACGAGGATGCAGGCTAGGTTGTTGTTGTCCCAAGACATTTTCTCTTTGGAGAAGAAGCCGACGATCTGGCTGCGGTTGTTGTTGTTGTTGTTGCTGGGCGGGGCGGGGGTCTCGGTGAGATCCACGGCGGTGGGGGCAGGGGGCGGTGGTGGGGTGTGTACGAGGAGGAAGTATTTGAAGCCCGTGACGTCGAAGAAGACGGATTTGTTATCGAGGAAGAGCTTTCCGAAGAGGGACAGGTTCTGGCAGAAGAGCACGTCGTCCTCGCCGTCTACCTCTCGGATACTCCATTCGCCCTCGTCCTGTACCACCTCTTGGACCATTCTCTGCCCGACACTGCCGCGCTTGCCCCTCCCCTGCTTGGGAGCTGAAACTGATGGCACTAACACCGTCCGCTTCCCCTTGGGGTGTGTATAAATTTTGTTGCCCGGTAAGTAACCTTGCTGCTCACACCAACGGACGTGTTCCCACCATGTGACCAGTTCCTTGGAGTATTTGAAGCAGCGCGGACACACGTAGAGCCGGTTAAGCATGGGCGGGTGGTCCCGGTCCCGTCGGCCGTGGGCTGTTGTCCCGTTGGCGTCATCCTTGCTTTCCTGGTATGGGAGCGACGTCGCCAAATTTCCGTTGCTCTTGGTTCCTTTGCCACTCTTGGTACTGTTGCCTGGGACGCCACCAAGCAACTCTTTGCCGTAATACGACGGGTACCAGGCAGGAAAACAAATGTCGCCTAGCACAATCTTGTCAATGTTGCGATCCGGCCGTGCTGCGCTGTCGGTACCCCTTGCAGCACTGTTAGGTGTTCTGCTTGAATTCGAAGCTGGGTTTTGGCTAGGCTGGGCGACTGATGTCGCCATGATTACCGGCCTGTTCCGTCCCAGCGAGACGGATTGTGGATTGATCGGTGTCAATTTCGTCGGATTGCGGCCCCGTCCTGCTGATGTAGCAAACCGTGGGGGCGTCATTGGCTGTTGTGTATCAGATGGTGTAATCGTGATGGTTCGAATGGGAGATGATATTGTTGATGGTTTCGCGAGATGGATGTTAGAGCGAGAAGGACGGGTAGTAGTAGATGCTTCCTGGCCGGCGCTATAACGTGTCATCCGTGTTGACGGCTTCGACACCTGTTGCGCCCGGACGGCCTGTCCGGAGTGCATGTCCACAAGCATATTTTCCTTCCCGCGTGGGGAAAGGGAAGGTGGCAATATCTCGGTGAGAGCGTCATTGGCGTCATCGTCAGCGCGTTGTTGTCGTCGTCGTCGTCGTCGTCGCGGCTCTGGATCTTCGGGAACGGGGAGCGGGGGAATCGAACTTTGTCGCGTCGCTCGGCGCGGTGCTGCTAGCTTGGGAGTTGTGGCGATGGTGGTCTTGGTAGCGGTGGAGGGCTCGGGCCCCCCGCCAGGGCGTTTCCGTTTGAGGTGGCCCGGCATGTGTGCGTGCGAGATGCGTCACCTGTACAATGTAATGTATAAGTGCTCCAGGTCGTTGTGGTGTCGCACGCGGGTCGGGAATGGGGGGTGAGCTCTTCCCCTACAGGGGTTCGAAGGGAATTTGGGGAATTGAATATGCCAAGACCTTCTTTTAGGTTAGTGTGCGGCTAAGGCGATGGACCCTTGTTTGTGCCTGTCCACAGGTGGAGCCTTTTCCAAGGCTGGCTAGTGTAGTATCCAAATGTGGATGCAGAAAGTTGATGTTTTAACATTTTCGATGTGCCTCCGACGTCGAAGACCCTCGCCCCAACGACGCAACTGCTTCTGCTATTGCTGTCACAGCTGATAGGTACTTCTACTACGATGAGTGGCCGCTAGCTTCAATGCTTAGTGTGCGATTCACCGCCTTGAGACAGGCTGAGAGATCCAGACCCCTCCTTCGTCTTGTAGGTTGTCGCATGTTCTTTTTGCGCTTCTTTTTTCATTCGATATATCTCCTCTTTTGGTGACAGCCACTAATTTTTACTTCCTTCAGCGGCTCAACTATGCCGTTGTTGGCCTTCGCTGGCAGTCAACGGGCCATGATGGCCCTAAATCGACGACAAAGACCCGACCCCGACAATCGGGCCAGCCACTTTTTGAAGGCCAACCCCCCACGGTGATAGGCAGGGCCACGCGTCCTATCGATGAGGCTCAATGGCGTCAGGAAGCCTCTACAAAGCCAGGAGAGCCCGTCGACGTCCACGAGGACCATCCCCCCCGACCCTCAGAGAAAGATGGGTTTGACACATTATTACGGGCGGCAAAGGAGACTGAGAAAGACCCAGAAATGGCGGAGGAGGATTTGCTATCCGAGGTTCTTGAGCAACTAACCGCTGAACAACGCAAAAAGCTGTTTGAAAGCGTGCAGACGGCGCCGGACCAAGAGCACGAGATGGCCGCGGTCCGAATGGCGGGTGACAAGGGGCTAAGGCCGAACCCGCGAGACTCTGAAAACCCATACCCCGACCTCCCGCTTCTTCAATTGCCAAAAGATGCGGTGCAACGGAAAGCGCTACCGACAGGTTTTGATAGCATGACAGAGCGGGAGCAACAGGAGGAGCTATGGGTAGTGCAAGCAGAAGGGCGCCTCGGCCGGGAGTGGGAGTTGGAAAGCGCCGGCAAGCATTTGCCTTACAGCAACGACTATCCACCCTATTCACCGTCCAAAGTGATCGGGATGCTGCACCGCTGGCGCAATAGGGCGTGGACTCCGCAGCAATGGAGACTGGCGCGCGCTATCGCCGGCAACCGGGGCCTGCGTCTTCCGGTGCTCACAGCACAAGCCTTTCTTCGCCGGCATGTGTTTCTAGCTCGTCAACGCGGTGTGGAATTGAAGATGGAGCGTTATCTAGGCGGTACCAAAGAGTGGAAGGCTCGGTTGGCAGAGCTCGAAAACGAAACGGGTAGCTCCGAGGCCGACGTCAAACAGTGGCTCTGGATTCTTTCTCCAGAGTCTGGAGATGTACAGGTTCAAAGGTTTCTCAAAAGCGAGTGCCGCAAGCCCCTGTTTCTCATTCAACTACTCCTGGCCAAGGACAGGAAGATTCAAGAACCGGCCAACTTCCTCGGGTTGCTACAGTTTTTGAGAGAGAACTACGTCTTTGCAGACCGGCCACAGGACGAGCTAGGCCACCCAGCGTACAAGAACCAGGGGCGAGCTATGACGTGGTGGCATTATATAGTCATCCTCTACCGCCTCGTTTACCATTGCCGGGAGGAGTGGCCAGCAGCGACGCCCTTGTTGGCACGCCTTACGGCTGACTACATCAGCACGATGCGTCTCGACAGTAAAGCACGGGCATTGACGGGCTATCAGGCTCGATCCCTCGTCTTGAACAAGTCGCTTCAATACCTCTCCTGGCCGGCACGCGTCCGCCCCGTTGACCACATGGAACACAACTGGGCAGCCCAGCGTCACCTGTTGCGGCTGGCAGCAACAACCGAGCCGCCACTCGTCATGGACAAAAACGGATACCGGGCCGTGAGGGCGGTTCTAATCGCCTTGAAGAAGACTAAGGGCGAGGCAAAAAACGCAGATCGCGCCGCCAAGACATGGCCGCCATACCGCCGGACCTTGGATGGGATAGACGAGCGGCGGAACCCCGAAGATGATTTGAGCAGGAGTTCCAAGGCGGGCATGTTGGTACGGGCCGCGGGCTATAACGACGATGCCGTCGACCGAGCCCTGAGTGCGCTTGGCGGGTCAACGTTTGGTGAAGCACCTACAGTCCAGACGAAATCAATCCCTCCGGCTTTTTTTTCGGGCCATCTGGCCAGCCAAAACGTTTATTCCGAGTGGGTTGCGAAGCTGAAGGCAACGAGAAATACTAGGGAAGCCTGGATAGTGTTTAAAAACCCACCGGAGCCGGGTATTCGGCCGACGACCCAAATTTACGGAGAAATGTTTGAGAGGCTTTACGCCCGGCCAGCCACAGGGTCGTCCGCGATCCGACCGGGAGACGTGAAGGAGGTGTTTCCGGTGGACGACGGCAATCTCAGCCAATTTGAGATCGCGAGGCTCACCCCGCCGAGCCCGGAGGAGTTGTACGATCTCATGCTGCAGCAAGATAAGCTTAAGCCGACCGGCTTCTGTCTTGCGGTGCTGATCCGAAACTCTTCATCAACAGAGATGGCACTGCGATACTTGGACGAGAGTCCATATAAGCGCAATATAGAAATGCTTAGGAGGCCCGCATCGCAGGCGAGTAGTGAGCAGCTAGAAGCACTCTCCGAACTTCCGCCCATGATTTTCAACGCCTGGATCACCATGCTCTGCCGCATACACACAAGAACACGAACGGGGCAGCGGCCCATTGGGCGTAGGTTCCCGGCTCAAGGGTACTCGACCCCACCGGGCCTGCCTCGACATGCCGAAGACGCCCTCCAAGTGTTGCCAGGCAACTCAATCCCGGAGGCCATCACGCTCGCGTCGGCGTTCCAAGCGCGCAACGCCAAGGCATCACACCATGACCGAGTGCCATGGCACATGATCATGCAAGCTCTAGCCGGCCACAAGGTCTTGTACAGCGATAGGGGGGCCGAGTTCAACATTATAGAAACGCTGGCGACCTTTCTAAGGATCTACGAGCGGACGACGGCGTCCAAGGGCATCGACCCGGTCTCATTTGAGGCGCTCTGCATCATGATCCGCAAGGCACTGAAGCTAGTAACGTTTGAGAAGGGCGAGGGCGGCAGGATGGTCCCGCGCCCGTACATCTCGAGCACCGAGGCCATCGAGACTCTGGTTTGCCGGGCGCACGGCATGGCCGTGGAGACGTTTACGGTGCTAGCCGTGGCCGTCCCGACCCAACTAGGGGAGGGTGGTGAATCCGAAGGTGTTGTCGATGCGGAGGATGACGTCAAAGAAGTGGTGGATGAATGGGTGACGCCAGGGATGCTCCGCTATAACGTCGTCGGGCGCCCCCTCCACAAGTACATGATGGCGCTGGCGTGCTGCGGCGACGGCAGCGAAATGGTGCGCCTCATGCACTGGCTCCTAGACGGGTGGGACCGCGAGTATATCCGCGAGGAGGCCAAGACGCTGCACAGCCTTGACTACCACTACACGATGCGCACCATCGCCTACTTTGCCGAAATGGGCAAGGAGCTGGTCGAGCCGGCCGAGATGGACCGGCTTAGGGAGCGTCTTGAGAACATGCGCCGGGAGAAGGGTTGTACCTGGTTCTGGCCCATGGAGGAGTGGCAGGAGGAGGACCAGGAACAGGTGCGCCCCGAGTTGGAGACGGACTTGGTGGTTATTGACCGCTGGCCGCGGCTGAGGCAGATGATCAAGCTTGCGAGAGCTGAGGCTGCGGAAGCGGGTTCAGCAAAGGGAGCAGCGACATGAGGATGAATGACAGCCCGAGCCAAGGGCTTATGAATAGTGCAACAATGATGTATCGTGGTTGATTCAGCTGCATGCAACAATTCCTGGTGACTCTGTCACAGTCCCCCGCAACTATACAGATGCACTTGTTCGTTTTTGGTTCTCCCTTGCGGAGAGAGGGTTACCTGGAAAAAGAGGAGAGAAGAAAGAGGAAAAAGAGAAAGAAACAAAAGGGAAGAGAGAAAGCCGCAAAGTATTCAATCAAGCAGTTCTCTGGTTTAGGAAACAACGATATGCAGATAATAAAGAGATATCCATAAAAACTACGAAGTAGCAACTACTGTACGAATACATGCAGCAAATGGGGCTTCCATCCCATCCCCTGCACATTATCCTCGGAGCCATTGGCCAATTCGGTTTCTTGGTCTCATTCTTGCCCCTGCCACGGCGCGTCACAATTCGCGTTCGTTTATTCAGCAGGGCATGCGCCTCGATCAGAGATACATTTCATGATCTGTTCATGGTGTATAATGCTGGGAAACTGGGTGAAATCCCTTAATCTTTGGGCGAGGTTGGCCTTTTATTATTTGCAATGTTGTCGCTTATTTCTTCTTTTCGGTCAATCGCTGAGAGACCAAACAGTGGACATTCTTTTTCTGTTTTGTCATGCACGGTTTTCATTTTGCAACTTGCTATTCTCCGAATTATCATTCTTATTCTTGGCTCCCCAGCATTTACAGTCTTACATACAATACCAATGCCACCGCTCAACATCAACATCTTGCTTATTATGTTATAACCTACCCTCACTTCCTTTGGCTGCGAGAGGCCCATCGCTTCCATGTTGGCGGCTGTTCTGTTTCCGGCTCTCCCTCTCACCATCACCGACCCATAAGTCCTCGCAGTCAATATCAGAGCTTAACACAACAGGCTTACCACAACACGTTTTGCCTATACAATCAAACGAGCAGCTCTTTCTCACCCAAGCCGATGGGTGTATCGGCAGTGTTGCCTGTGGAGGGTCCACCGGACCCAAACCCCCCAATACAATCCGACGGCCATGAAGAGACGGATACCGGCCAAGGGCTCGATGGGGGCCACCCCCTACAACCGGCGACGAAGCTAGAGTCCCCAAGCCCATCACAAGCCGAGTCCCCGGTTTTCGTTACGGATGCCGAGTTGATTTCGGAGGCGCCGGCGACGTGTGTTGATCGCCGAAACGAGAACGTTGAAGTCATCTTGCCGGAGTCGACCCTAGTTCATCCGAAATCTCAGTATGAAGGGTACATCCCACCCTTTCCGCCCACCAAGGAAAGAGATGCGGTTTCTGCCCTTTCGGAGATTTTGGGGCCCCACGCCCAGGAAGATTTCGTGGAGTTTGAGCTGAATCAATTCAGCTTCTACGTCAATACGGCCCTCTATCCATACGAGTTGCGCCCGCTCCAGCACCTGGCGACGAGGATGGGTCATGATCGCTTTTACTTTGACGGGATTCTCAGCGTTGGCGGTATCCAGCATTACGTGGAGAAGGTTGAGGTGTCTGAGTTGCCTATTGGCAACTATTTGGTAGCTCACCCCACGACCCAAGGCCAGATCTGGGTGCGGTCAAGATTGAACTCTAAGCGGAAAATATACTACCGCCTAAACAAGCCCGCGGTTGAGTACGCCAGGTTCCACACCCCCTTCGTGTGGGTGGCAGACTTGGCGAAGCATGTCGTGGACTTCTCGGCTTTCATGATCGACCAAGGCCGTCAAGTTAGCCTCAGCTCTTTCGGCGCTTGTTTCATCCAATGGCTTGCCGAACCGCATCGTCAATCACAGGAAATCCAGCTTTGGCGACGACGACACCCAAGCGATGACTATCGCACGTCGGTAGCCGCCAATATCGATTTTATTTGGAAGGAGCTGAACGGCGTGCTCAAAGGGAGGAAGGCCTGGTCATTGCAGTTGTTCCGGGAAACCATCCATTTCAACCAATACAAGCAGACAGCCTCGACTTCACTCCGCCCTGTAGTGCAGGGCAACGAGGAGGCGCCCCCGACAATCGTGACCCAATACGTGAAGGACTGCTTCGGGCACATGGTCATCGGAAAAATTCTAAAGGTGGTCGGGGATACGAGACTTGGGACGCAATCGCAACGACCGTTGAACGGCGCCGTCGAGAAGCCCAAGATGCGCCTTGACAGACACCTGTCCAGCAAGCGGAGCCGCACCAGCAAAGCGTGCTTCCTCCCGCTCGACGTTATTGATCGTGTCAAAGCTGGAGACACCATTTCTACCCCCCGAGACGAAGATACGACAGATACAAAATGGCGAAACATGGCATCCAAGGGCGCTACAGAGGATGGCAGGTGGTTCAGCCTTGTCCAGAAAGTCCACACCGGCAAGGATGGGTCACGTAGTTTCGACGTTACCTGGTTCTACCGGCCGGTCGAAACCCCTTGCTGCATGATGCGATACCCGTGGGCGAACGAACTCTTCCTTTCCGATCACTGCACATGCGAGGAAGGCCGGCAGTCTCGGGTCAAAGACCATGAGATAATCGGTGTCCATGACATCGATTGGTTCGGGAGTCCAGACGAGAGCCATGGGGAGTTCTTTGTCCGGCAAACATACATCATCGAAAGCCGTCGTTGGGTGACCCTACAAAAGGCCCACATGGTCTGCTCGCATGGGTCCGAGAAACCTGGGTTCAGGGCTGGTGACACTGTGCTCGCGGTACTCGAGAAATCGCAGAGCTACGCGGAGCCGTACGAGGTGATTAAAGTCTTTAGGCAAGGCGATAACATGTTCGTGCGGTTGCGGAGGCTGCTACGCCGGAACCAGATCGACCCGCAAGCAGGTGCGGCCCCGAATGAGCTTGTCTATACCGATCAGCTTGTGGTAGCCAAGCCGGACAGAGTGATCGGGAAATGCGCCATTCGCTTCTTCAGGCCGGAAGAGTCCATACCGACTCCGTATGACAGAAAAGGGACGGGAAATCTGTTCTACATCACGCATCGGTTGGATGGTGAAGACAGATGTGTCCCGCTCGGAGAGTTCCCAACTTCCTTGCGACAAGGCTTCGATCCTACCCGACAAACCTTCCGAAAGCTCAGGGGCATGGATCTGTTTTGTGGGAGTGGCAATTTCGGTCGGGGGCTTGAGGAGGGTGGTGCGGTCGAAATGAAGTGGGCGAACGACATCTGGGACCGGGCTATCCATACATACATGGCGAACAGCCCAGAGTCAAATTCGGCAAAACCATTCCTAGGCTCAGTCGACGACCTTCTTCAGCTTGCCCTCGAGGGCAAGTTTGCCGACAATGTCCCCCGCCCTGGAGACGTCGACTTTATCTCGGCCGGCAGTCCCTGCCCGGGCTTCTCGCTCCTTACGCAAGACAAGACAACCCTGGCGCAAATCAAGAACCAGTCCCTGGTAGCGTCGTTTGCGTCTTTTGTCGACTTCTACCGCCCCAAATACGGCATACTCGAGAACGTGCCAACGATTGTTCAAGCGCGGCGCAACCGTTCAGAAGATGTGCTCTCGCAGCTCTTTTGCGCCATCGTCGGCATGGGTTACCAGGCCCAGCTCATACTGGGCGACGCCTGGTCTCACGGTGCGCCGCAATGCCGAAAACGGGTGTTCCTTTACTTCGCGGCCCCCGGCCTGCGCTTGCCTGAAGCCCCGCTCCTCTCCCATTCGCATTACTCGACGGTCAAAGCCCACGACCTCGGGGAAATGTGCAACGGCGAGCCCTTCGTGAGCCGCTCTTTCCAGCCCGCCCCCTTCAAGTTCACCAGCGCGGCCGAGGCCACCGCCGACCTGCCCCTCATCGGCGACGGCAAGCCCGAGCCCGCCACCGCTTTCCCCGACCATCGCATATGCGCGGGCATGACCCCGAAACTCCGCCACCAAATCGCCGCCATCCCGACCCGCCCCTACGGGATGTCCTTCGCCACAGCCTGGTACGGCCGGCTGGCGGGTAACAGCCGCCTCAACCGGCACGGCGAGAGCCACGACGGCGGCGGCGACCCGGCACACGGCAGCGTCATGACCGCCGCCGAGCGTGCTCTCTTCCCCGACGCGGCCGCGCGCGTCTCGCGCATCTCCAACGGCTGGCGCCGCGTACGCCCGGGCGACGTCCTGCAGACCGTCACCACCCGCTGCCAGCCCACCGACGCCCGCGCCTCCACGGGCCTGCATTGGATCGATCCCCGTCCGTTGACGGTGCTGGAGATTCGCCGTGCGCAGGGGTTCCCGGATCATGAGGTGCTGCTGGGCAACTTGGCGGATCAGTGGAAGCTGGTGGGGAATAGTGTGGCGCGGCAGATGGCGCTGGCGTTGGGGCTGCGGTTGCGCGAGGCGTGGGTTGGGGGGATGGGGGAGGTGGGCAGTGGTGGCGGGAGGGAGGGGAGGGAGGGGAGGGGTGGGAGTGAGAGTGCTAGTGCGAGCGTGAGTGTGTATGGGAGTGGGAGCGTGGCTGCCAGCGACCTTACCGCAGACTCGGACTCAGGTGGACAATCTACCAGCAGTCTCCGCCGCAGCGCCTTCCGTGAGCCCATCGATCTGACCTCTACTTCGCGCTCGACCTCAGCCACCTCGGGCGGCATGAGCAGAGCCTCGACTAGCACACCGGCGTCTGCCATCACAGAGCTAGCCAAGGCCGGCGGGATGAGGAAGCGGCTTCTCTCGCAATCACTGGGTCCGGAGCTAGAGGTACGGCCAGCCAAAGTTATTCGGTTGGATAGCGGAGGCTCAACTCCGATCCCGGAGTCCAAATCCGGGCTGGGGCCGGAGAGGGAGTTGGAGAACGAGCAGATGGAGGAGGAGCCTAGATCGGTGGCCCCATCGAGTCCGGACGTGGAAGAGGGGATTGCTACACCAGTGAAGACCGGGCCGACGATTGTTCGGCTGTTGACGTTGGATGAGGCGGAGAGTGACGGGCTGGGCTGGGATTCCGAGATGGAGTAAATCAGGCTGGTCGCGGTGTTTCAAGCATATAGAGATGGTGCATACACACTACACACTACATACATTATACCCGCAGGGGGGTGGTGTTCACATGGGATAGAGCTGGGGTTGGATGTGCATATGCATCTAGATCAGTTGAATACCAGCAGTATTTGAAACAGAATTGAGCACACAATAATCATTTGCAGATTCATTAATACTTGTTTTCGTTTCTGAATGCAACACTCTTGATGGGGTTTCTTCTGGTTTGGGGGACGGAAGAAAGAAAAGAGATGAATGCGTGTTCGGTGTTCGGCGAGTTCTTCACCGCATCTTCGTCTAGGCCAGTCCGTAAAAGTCAACGAGGCGTTGGCTGGTTGGCTGGCGACTCCTGACAGTTTTGGAGTTTTTCGAGCTCCGAAGTAAGAAGCTCCAGAAAGGGAAGGACAGCTAAGCTTTGGAGTTCCATGAATGAAAAGAGCAGTCGGTCCAGACCTCACTCACATAGAGTTACATACATACTATACCTAGGTACATAGTTATGGCCCATGCTTCTTTGCCTGTTTCAGCGCTTGGTGGGGCATCAGATCGATTGGTTGTGGTTCCTCAGCCCTGCAACTGCCTCCAGTCACTGCCCAATGAAGAACTTCCCGCGTCTGTTTCGCAGGCTCCCCAGAAACACCGCAGTCCACAAAAATGCTTGGCTAAAATGTTTCCCGCGAGACGGCGCTTACACATGGCATTCTCGTCCAAAAAGCCGGGCTTCGGCCTAGAGCATCCATTTGGCATGGCGGCTTCTCAAACTCACCCAGGTTGCTGCGAGATAATTGGATGGCGATGAACCCGACCAGCGCGGCCGCAGAGCCCCCGTCATCTCGCATGCTGAGGAGGCACACCACCGTCACCACTCCATACTCCATCCCACCTCGTTGAGCTCTAGTGCCCAGCCACGGCCGCTGCTGGCCACTGCTGGCCGTTCGACGTACCGCGGCGCGTCGCTGGCCTGACGCGCTGGCATCCGAGAGAATGGCTCGAAGCTACCTTGGCTTATTGCCTCGTGTTCCAGACGGCAGCTAGGGCGGAATGGGGGAAAGAGGAGTCATTTGGGCGTGAACGGGTCACTGTGACCCCGTCTTTTTCTACCGTGTCCCTTTCACCTGTTCTGTTTCTTCTTCAAGTCCATGATTTCCATATCCGTTGCGGTCATTCCCTCGCTATCTGTCCATTGTTCCTATTTCTATTCCTGGCCTTTTTGTGTGGTTGCCATCTTCGGCCATCATTGTCCCTTTGTCTTCCTTGTGTGGTTGTTCCGAGCTGGACTCTGTGATACCGCAACTTGCCAAAGGAACAGGTCACCTAATCATCCTCAAGGCAACCTGCAAAGCTTGCTTTGATCCCCCAGGCCTACCACCTATTTCACTTGTATTCTCTTCTTGGGCAGGCCCTTTAACAGCAGTCTTGACGGGTTTCCCCTATTCCATCTTCAACAAGACACGCTATTCAAATACCGCAAAAATGCGTACTACAACACTAATATTACACGCCTTGTCCCTCATCGCCGCCGCCGAGGCAGGCCCTCTTCGAAACCGGCCATGGCGCCGGACACAGGCAGCAAGGATACCAAGGCAAGCAGCAGGACCAACCCTCGGGAGCAACTCGACAGAAACCGACGTCCCGACCCGGTTAACCAAAATAACGCCCATCACCGACCCTGCTACTCCTGAACCGACGGGGGAATGTTCTGATATCCCCAGTCTGTCAGAGACACTGTTATTGTCGTCGTTGACTTCCAGCATATCGACCACGGAGAGCTCCACATTTGCTACTTCGACATTACTGGCGAGCCCAGTATCCTCCGACCAAGTCACCTCACTCTCGGCCAGCTCTGAAAGCCTAGATTCGACTGGGACAGGAGGCGTCCCACCCTTCAACTCGCCGAGCTCAACATTAACGAGCACCGAGACCGCCAGCGACGCCAGCTCGACGACTGTATCTTCATCAACCCTCGTCGGATCCCCCTCGCCACCGCTTCACAGTGCCATCACCGTCCCCCTTGTGGGATCACCCACCGCCCGACCTGTGGTAACTCCCATAGATTCAATCTCGAATACGCCGTCATCTCTTTCGTCTACATCTACAGAGAGCTCGAGTCCGTCAACTATCGAGAGCTCCTCCGCCGCGACGTCCTCAACGCTTGAGAGCTCGATTACGCTTTCTGTGCCAGTATTGGGTACCGGACCCGGCCCGGCCTCCTCAACTTCCGGCTTCTTTTCGAATTCGACGGCCACAGTGACTTCCCCGCTTTCGACCGGCGTTCCCTCCAGCCCCTCCTCGGCCAGGCCCACTGTTACAGGCACGCCTCTGGCGAACGTCCCGACCGCTATCGAGGACCCTCCCGCGGCCACCACCACCGTGTCTCCTAGTGTGTACCAAAAAAACATTCAGGTGGCGCGCGAATTCAACGACATTTTCGCCACTCTGACGGAACAGTCAGCGTGTAGGCGGAACCAGACGGCGTGTATTGGCGGAGGATACGCGAGCTGCGCCGATGGCGAGGCCTGGAAAATTACCCGCTGCGGGGTCCCCAACACCGCCTGCATTGTCATGCCTATGAACATAACTGAGGGTGTGCTTGTGGGCTGCGTTGATATTTCAGTGGCTAAGCAGGTTCTTGGGGCCATTCCGGACGTCACGCTTCCGGGTTCATCGACCGTGTTATCTTCCACCGGCAGGTCGACCGGTAGGAGGACGAGGACGGAGATCGTCACCGTCACCAGCGGTATCGGGACAGTCACAGTGACAGTTGACCCGAGCCCGACCACAGAATCGTCGATTCTCTCTCCCACCTCCCCCTCGCTGTCCCCGTCCTCCTCAGAGGTCAGCTCGACAGTAAGCTTGGCAACCACCAGCTCAGAAACCAGCTCCGAACTCCCTTCCGGATCTCCCTCCAGGTTTTCTTCAGAGTCTCCTTCCGAAACTCTCTCCGAAACACTCATCAACCAGCCCATCACCCGCACCGTACCCATTACCCTCGCTACGGGTATAGCCACCATCACCCTCACAATCGACCCGGACGTCACCCCTCCGGCGGGGCCGTCGCCGTCGCTGTCCGAGTCAGAGTCCGGCGAACCCACCGAAGCGCCAACTTCTATGGAACTGCCCCCCCTCTTCAGCTCCAGAACCGCCCTCCTCCCCCCCGCCTTCTTCACCCCGGTGCTGCCCAGACCCACCACCCTCTCGACCTTGACCTTGACCACAACCAGTCAGAGACTCGTCATCATACCCATCATGGACACAACCACCGACATCACCATCACTACCACAAGCACCGCCACCATGACCACCACCACCACCGCCAGCATCAGCCCAAGCGATGGCGAGACCGAGACCGAAACCACGCCCACGGAGACCGTGACCGCGACTACGAGCCCCGGCCTAGCTAACGGCGCGGCCGGCGACGCGGGATCGGTGACTGTGACGGTGACGGCGAAGGAGACGGTCCGAGAGACGGTCAGGGAGACTGTGAGGGAGACGGTGACGGCTACTGCGACGGTGACGAACGCCGCGAGCGTGGTGATTATTTGATCTGTGAGCGAGGGCTTTGCGTGCGATGTGGTTTCTGTGATGTGTGGTTGCTGGTTGTTTGTTTGTTTTGTTTACTTGGTTGGGAGTAAAGATCGAAAATGGGGGTGGGTGAACTGCGTGAGGGTGTAGTCTGCTTTCTCTTTTATTTTCTTTTGTTGATAGCGAGGTGCGTTCGGCGGCGGCGTTTTGGAAACTTAGCGTCCGAGACGCGTGGTATACTATTTGGGAGGTTGTTTCGCATAGTTATTATCATTATATTTGTCGAGGTCACTCCTCACTTAAAAAAAGCCATGCCTCGTCACCTATGTTGGCACGACTTGCAATGCGGTTGACTTTCCTTACCCCTGGGCACACCTCGTGATCACCATTTCAACGTTGAGACCGAGAAGCAGAACAGTGAACCAGTGAATTACATACCCTAAGAATATTTACCGCTACTAACTATATTTATACCCGCGAGAATACCAAAAAAAGACAGCCAGATCTATACCATCCCACACCCCTCGCCCAGAGCAACCGTGCCATGCCAAAAGCCATGATGATACAATCCTGCCCTACCCTGTACCGATGCCCATATATATTCCATGCAATCGTCAAAGTCTTTAGTGCCAGCTGGACCCCATCACAACGATCACCGCTATATAGGGCCCATCTCCCATCCCACCCAGTGCCCATATATAGGACAGGACGCACGCCAGCGCGGCCCATATATGGAACCCATCATACCCGCCGCTGGTATATAAACTCCAGCGCAACCGTCGCCGCTATATAGGACACCACCACGGCCACCCCCCTATATAGCGACCACCAAACCCCATCCACCCAATTTACCGCCTTCTCCTGAACCGACTGTTGTGAGCCGGCCCGCCCTTGGACCCCGTGTTTCGCAGCTTGAGGCGTTTGAAGTTGGCGTGCGCCGTCGCCTTAACCTTGCGCACTGCCCTCTTGACGACGCCCTCGCCCTTGGCCTCTGCACCCCCCTTGGCCGCCTGGGGTTTCTTTGCTTTGGTCTTGGACTTGGACTTGACCTGTCCGTCCTCTTCCTCGTCAAAGTCGGAAGCATGGAAATCAGCTTCTGAGGCGGAGTCGAGGTCTGAGAGGCGGAGGTCGTCGGCGTCCCCGCCTGCCGTGGTGGTGGTGGGTTTGGAAGCGTCAAATTGCGTTTCGAGGACCAGGTCGACTTCTTCCTCTTCTTCGTCGGGCTCACCTCCGGTCTGGGCGGGCCGCTTGGAGCGGGTCGGCCGCATGTTGACGAGGCGGGTGCTGCGTTTCTGGCCGCGTTTCTTAAACTGGCGTAGCGGCTGTCTTTGTTTCTCATCGTCTAGGCTGTCGTAGAGCGCCTCCTCGTCGAAGCCGGAGAGCAAGGGCGCCGGTGCATCCGCGGCCATCTCGTCCCCTTGGTGTGTCGCCTTACTGGGTAAGTCACGGCCTAGTTGCACCGGCGCTTGACTGTCGCCCACTTCGACCTCTTCCGCCACGTCCTTCCTTCCCGCTCCCTTCCCACCACCACCACCACCGCCACCGGCCCCCTCCATCTCCATCTCCATCTCCCTCAAAACATCCTCCTCCTCCTCGAACGCCTCATCCTGTATCCGCCTCAGCCCCGCAACAACACTGCTCAAACTGCGCCCAAGCCCCCCCAGCTTCCGCGGCAACCTCAGCGGGCCAACCCGTCCCCACTTCCCATCACCATCCTCGTCCCCTTCTCCATCTCCCTCCCCTGCCCCGCCGCCATGTTCATCCTGCTCGTCCACGCGCGCCAGGCCGGTAGCTGTCGCGGTGCCCGTGGAAATGGTGCGTCGCCGTAGGAAGGAGGGTGTCGAGCTGGTGGGTGTTGCTGCAGTGGTGTTGTTGGCTCTTGTTTTGGAGATGCGGTTGGTCGAAGGGGTCTTGAAGAGAGTGGTGTTGTTCTCCTTGCCGGCGTCGTCATCGGTGACACCGTCCCTACTGCCGCGGCGGCGACGGTGAGGTGTTGTGGCGGAGCCGGAGGGTTGGAAGAGGAGTTGGGCGGTGGTACGTTTGGATTGAGGGGTGGTGGCGGTAAAGCGGGCGGTGGATGGGGTGGTTATGGTTGTTGTTATTGTTGTTGTGGCTGCGGGGAAGAAGTCGGTGGTGCGTTGCTTGCTGGGGGTTGCTGCGATGTTGGTTTTTGTGATGGCGGCGGTGGGCCGCGAGGGGGTGCGCCCCAGGAGATCGAAGATACCTAGGACGCGGCCGTCTCTTTGTGGCGTTGGGCTAATGGATGTGGGAACTGCGGTGAGAGGTGTAAAGGATGTCCGGTTTGAGGACGGGGTGCCAACGTGGGCTGCTGAAGGGGTGCGAGCGGCGGCGGACATGTCTTCAGGATGGGACGGCTGGGTCTTTTGTAATGCATGGCCAGGCTTGGACCTCTTGGAGGGCGTTTGAGGAGGAAAGGCGGCATCGGATTGGGTCCGTTTGCGTTGCTGCTGCTTCTGGTGCTGCTGCTGGTGCCCGTGGGTGGCTTCGACGGGATCCGACGGCGGAGGCGGGATCTTGCCTGCGAGTATGTCCCGAATCTTGTTGTACTGTTTGTATTTTTGGGCTATGATTTCCGGGCCGGTCAACAGCCGAGATGCGTAAAGCAACAAACGGAGATATTAGCACTGACCAATGTTGTGATTTTGTTTGATGTCGTCGCGGCCCGGCTTCTTTCCCGCGTGTGCAACCGCCCAGTCCCCTTCCCATTGCTTGAGATCAGCCCGCAATTGCACAGATTGCTCTTCGTAGACCGCCCGGTCCTGGCCGTCCATGGTTCTGTGCGGCATCGGTGTACGTATGTTGTTTGTTGAGGATATGGTGACTTCAAAAGTGGTTGAATTAGAAGCAGAGTACACTGACGGATATGTCCTGTACATATACAGCGGCAGTTACAACAGGGGCAGGGTCCGCGATACAGATTACAGCGCGTTCAGACGCGTTTAGCAGTGGACCTGACCCCACATGAGATCATCCTTGGCGCGGACAGGGTGTGAGGGTCAAGCTCATGGCATTCAAGCGGAAGCGGGTTGCCCCACTAAAGTGTCCTTCCAAACACCAACTTGTTGATACCATCGCTCATGGACGCAGGAGGAGCAGGACTCGATAGCTCCGATGACATTCAAGCCCAAGTACTCAAGACCACCCTCGCCGAAATAGAAACATCTCGAGAAAACCCGGAGGAGTCGGCCGAGTCCCGCGACTGCTGCGTCATCTGCCTTGACTCCATCTCCGACCCATGCGCCGCTCTCCCATGCGGCCACACCCACTTCGACTTCATTTGCCTCGTGAGCTGGCTGCAGGAGCACCCAAACTGCCCATTATGCAAGGCAAACGTCTACAAAGTCCGCTATGTGGACGCCTAGAAAGCTGAAGCATTCTACCGCGTGCCCAATACTCCCAGGAATCGCGCCGCCGAACAGGATGAGAATAGACATAATCCAGTCCTCGGCACAGCATCCCAAAGGAGATTCACATCCCACAATGGGTTGCTCCGGGAAACAGAGCGAAGGCGGCCAAGACCGCCACCTACAGTGGACGAAGCCATTCAGCGCCGCCGCGACATCTACCGTCACCAGCTATACTCCCTGCGTAAGGGCACTCTCTCTCCCTTTCAAGCGAGCCAACCACCACCAACTAACCCCCCCCCCAGACATAGGATCCAACCGAATCTCCCAATATCGCCCACCACCGACCCCCGTCCAGTTTGCCTCCACACCACACCTCGTCTCTCGCGCCCGCCTGTGGATCCGCCGCGAACTCCAAGCCTTCTCCTTTCTCTCAGACAACCCAGACGACACGCCCGACACCACCACCACAACCTCCCAATCCCAATTACCATCCCAATCCCAATTACCATCCCAACCCCACCAACCCCCTCACCGTCGCCGCGCCGGCCCAAACCGCCCCAACCACAACGCCGAGTTCCTCCTCGAGTACATCATCGCCATCCTCAAAACAGTCGACCTCCAAGACAGCGCGGGCCAGGCAGAAGTCATGCTGGCCGATTTCCTCGGCGGGGCGCCCGCGGCGCGCCTGTTCCTGCACGAGCTGCGCAGCTGGCTGCGCAGTCCCGCGGCGGGGCTGGCGGCGTGGGATCGGGAGGTGCAGTACCCCGCTCGGCGCGAGGTGGAAGGGGGAGGGGAAGGGCGGTCGGATCGTGGTCGTGCTTCTCCTAGTGGCCGCAGTCGTGGGGAAGGGGGTGGCGAGGGGGGTTCTGATCGTGAGCAAGCTGGTGATGGCAATCGGGGCGGGGTGGATGCGGATGGGAGAGGCAGGTCGTGGCGGGATCGGGGAGGGGATCACTGGCGGGCTGGGGCCTATGTGGGAGAGCGAGGGAAGAGGAAGAGGAGGGGTGACGAGATGGGGGAGGGGAGGATTAGCAGGTTGAGGAGGTGAGCAGAAAGGAGAAGATTTAGACTATGATACCCTATTCCTGGTATTACCCATGGACTCTGATCTTTCCTCTTCTGCTCCTATTGCCGCTAGCTATTCCCTTCATTCCAACAGGCGTCACATGATGACGACTTACCATACCGCTGCCGATTACTATTTACATGGACAACCAGTGCATATGAGCCTCAGCACAGAGTAATAAGGTTTTCCTTATCCTCTCGGGAACAAGCTGGTTGGATATATTATATGTGTGAAACAACGCTGGGGGCCACAGCCACGGCCGATGGAAAAGTTGGGCGCATAGGATGCGTGGCTTCATGCTCAACAACGTCGTATTTCTCCCCGCATTCCACCCCCCACCTTTCACTGCTTCTCTCCCCATCTCCCTTTCCTCTCTTTAGACATAAAGTTTACAAGGGACCCGGAAACGGAAAGCCAGCAGCACATTGGATGGGATAATTACATGCCCTCGAACTCGCCACCAAGGTCGTCCTCGTCCAAGTCACCCTCCTGAATCTCCTTGGCCATCTCCCGCTCACGCTCCCGAGCCTCTTGAGCATTCTTAAGTTCAAGGCGGTGCTGGTTCATGGGGAATCTCATGGCCTATAAAGTAGATTATCGTTAGCAAGACTGAAAAATAATCAGACCAGAATGACTGGGCCACATACCTTAACGCTCTCATCGTGCAGCGCCAGACACGCACGGATACGGTCGTGGAACGCCTCACCGGGTTCCCGCGTGGCGTACACATCACCAACCTCCTTGCTCTTCATGAACCCCCGTTCGCGGTCGAGCGTCGCCTCAATCACACCGTCGCGGATCGCCTTAGCCACGATGTACTCGGCGCTCTCCTCGGAGCCCAGGTGAAGGCGAATGCAGATGTCGCGGAGTGAGATGCGGCTGTAACTCAGGCTCATCATGCGGATGCCCGTCTTGATGACGTTCTGGCGGAGGCGCAGGATGAGCGTGTAGGTGCCGTCGCGGCGGAAGGTGTCGGCGTGCTCGGCGATGATGGTCTCAAAATCTCCCAGGTTGCCAACGCGGACGGCCTGGACGAGCAAGAAATAGGGGTGCAGTGCCGTCTCCATACTCGGCTGACGGAATGTTGCCCTGTCGGGGATGTCACCCATCAGCAGCTCCACGACAAGCAGCAGCTTGGTCGCGGTTTGGCTAAAGCCCAGGGCGCACGCGCTCGAAGGGGCCTTCCGCGTCGCAGCCGTCAGGTGCTCGTGGGCCTCTGTGTAGCGGAGCTGAATGGCGCGGGTGCGGCCGAGGTAGTAGAGGAAACGAGCGACCTGGTTGTTTGCCGCATTCTCGGGGAACTGGGTGTGCGAGACTAGGAGGTCGGCTTGCGAGATGTGCGACGTGAGTAGGTAGTTCCGGAGCAGGAGAACGATGACCGTGGCTTGCGTGTCGACATCCTTGCGGAGGACGGCCGTCCTAAGCGCCGCGAGAAGCGTAGGCCGGATTCCCACGATTGGTGACTGAGGAGACGGCGGGAGCGGGGCGGTCTGCTCCGCAAACAACGAGTAGTAAAAGTACACCTTTGCAGAGAGGCTGTCGAGCGTGCGGCGGTTGACGGACCGAATCCGTTCCACCAGGTACTGCGAGAACTCGAATCCTTTCTGGAGCTGTTTGCTATCGTGCAGGACGACCTGTGTGAGGATCCCTAGAAAGACGTCGACTTCGGGGATGACGTCCTTGACCTCCTTCTTCACGCCGTTCTTGCCGGCAGCCTTCGGCTCGCTGTCAATCTCCATCTCCGGGCCGGGCTGCCGACCCAGGGATACGTCCGACTGGCCGATCGCCTCCAACATCTGCCTCGCAACATTGGCGCTAGCCGAGGATGACGGGTAGGTCTCTGAGATCGCTTGAGCAAGAATATCAGGGGTCAGGCGTTTCCGGATTGACGAGATAGAGCGCAAGGCGCGCAGAGAGAACCTGGCGTCGAAGAGCGCGACGGCACGGTCTAGGAGGGCGAAATTGCTCTTGATGTCTGTTTACATGATCCTTGGTTAGTCTCGGCGGTTCCGAGCAGCAGAATAGAGCCCGCATACCGTTGATGGTCTGGGCGACAGGGTCGACCTTGGCCTCCCCCTCAGCAGTCTTATCGGCGTCATCCATGGCGACGTCGCCCTCGGCATCATTCGGCGGCGGGACGGATGACTGTTTGGATGCTTTTGACGGCGGAACCACGACCGTCATCTCGTCGTCACCCTCCTTCTTGCTCGCCTTCTTGCCCTCCTTCTTGCCCTTGGGCTTGAGATCCTTGCCCCCACGGTAGCCACCGTTCTCGACGGGTTCCTTATCAGGTGTCTTGCCGGGCATGTCGAAGACTGGTCTGTGCGGTACTGATAATTCGGTGGGTGTCCGTCGATGAGAGACGGGCGGTGATGATGGATGGCGGCGGGGCGATCGCGGAGCGCGCGGCGGGTTGTTGGCCCAGGTCAGACGGGCGACCCTCGCCTACCTTGGTTTGTTTGTTGGGGGGGGTTGCGGACGTTCAGCGGCCGACCAAGGCGTGTGGGAAGAGGAAAAAGTGCTCGGGGCGCAAGTGCAACGTGCTACAGGCAATCGAAATCACTATCGCCGTGGTGGATGGGGGTTTGCTGTGTTCGGGGGTTGCGATGCGGGAATGGAAGGTTCGAAAAGCTCGAGGGCAGTCGGAGATTGGGGAGACAGTCGCCAAACGTGACACAACCCGGGAAGCCGCTGGAGCTGGGTGGAAGGTGGTCTAAGTACTTAGCTGAGCAGTGGTACCTGGCATTTCCACGTACAACTGCGGGGTATTGCAAGTACAAGCTTGGGCCACAATACCTCCTCAGGTGCACTGCACCAAAACCGATGCGCCTGCATGGAGAAGGCAGTGGTGCGGCTCGCCCCAAAAGACCCACTTGGGCTGGCTGAATGCTTTGTGACGTTGTCGATTTGCTGCCTGTTGGGTCTCAGCTTCTGCCATTTCTGCGTATCGCTCCTTGACTTGACCCTCAGCAAAAGACAGGAACAAAAAGCCTTACAGACAAGGCCTCGGGACCTTCCGGGCTGCGCAGCCCAGTCGAACATCTCACATCATCACTTTTCTCTCATGAAAGGAAATTTATTGTAACCCCAACTCGGTTGTGTTTTTGAAGCATCTTGTTCGCAAATCAGCCACACCACCCCGGCTTATTCAACACGAATTACCACAACAGGGAGTCCTCATCGGGCGCGACTGGTGACCCCAAGCGGACTCGGATGACCAACTAGCACGGGGCCCGGAGGTTCTGGTCGTCTGTCCCGCAGCTGATTGGGTCGACATAGCCTTGTCTGTGCCCAAAAATAAAATACCAAAACCTCAAACATGTCCTGCGCCGTTCCCGCACCACGCCCTCCTTCCCAAAGCGGCGCCAAGACTTGTTCGAAAGGGAGGCGCGCTAAAAGAGACGACATCGGGCCTAGATTCACCGTGTAATGTGTACTTCGGGTTTAACGATGTGGGCTGAGGGCGTGTGCAAACCTCACAACGACACCAAGATTTGCAAGATGTGATATTCCCCTTAAACGGGTAGAAGAGACCTAAGCTGGAAGGAACCAAACAAACAGCCCATACTAACGATTCCGCTCCAACGGTCTTGGTCCTCCTCGTTCAGATCCGCCCGTCCATACGCCAGATTCCCCGAGTGCAAATGAGATACCGGCCCAACCACATATACCGAGCCGGAGAGTTCTTAGCTGTCCCATGCGCCGGCCCCATAACCCTCCACTCCCATAAAAGCCAGGCTGTAAGAAAGAAAGAGTAGGAAAAATGGAATAAAAACCAGCTGGTCGTCTAGGGAAACGAAATTACCCAGCAGAGGCAGTTGGGGCCAGTCACAGGTCACCCTTGCCGGGGACAACCTTGGCAGCCTGCACAGCGCTCATCTTCTTGATCCACGAACTGTTCGGCTGGACCTTGCGGACCGTCCGCAGCTCCTCGCTCGAGTAACCGGGGATGCGGATGTTGTAGGTACGCTCAAGTACAAGCTGTATGTCGCGGATCTCCAGGACCTTGGAGCCTCGCTCCTTAGCGTTGCGGCAGGCCTGGTGGAGGACATTATCAACGAAGGAATCAGCCATGGTGAGGACAGACTGGATTGCGTGTTAGCAGACAAAGCGCCGGTTGCAGGCTAGGAAGATGGGGAGCATTTCTCACCTCCTCCACTTCGGGAGTCAACAGGTTGCCCTCCTGGCCTTCAGCGGTTCCACCGCAGACCTGGCGTACGAGCTCGTCCAGCTTCTTCTTGTTAAGGATGCGCTCACCCTCACCCTCGAGTTGGTACGCAGGCGCCTTGTTCAACGCGGGCTGGTTCATAACGCCACCACCGATGCCACCGCCGCCGCTGTATGTGGGGCGGCTGGTGTTGTTGCCGATTCCTCCAATGTTGGGGACAGGAGTCGGCATCTGTGCGGCCTTCTCATGGAGGGTTTTGGCGATGGGGAGTTTGGGCTGCAAATTGAGCGCCGCCGTCTGTGGTTGCGGCGGGTGAGCGTGCGAATGTCCTTGTTGCTGCGCTGTGCCGATAACGCCGAGACCTGACGCCGGGTTGCTTCCGGGCCCGGTGGTGGGGGGAGCTGGGATCCCACCCGGCCGTTGCGACGCCAGATTTACGGCAGCTGCGTGCGTAAGAGGGCGAATGTTGGCGTTGGCGGTTGTGGGCGTCGCCGACTGCGGGGTCTGCAACCGCGCAGAATTCTGAGTCGGCGTCCCGGCTGATGGCATTCCACCCATAGAGGTTGCAGCTGCGATGGCCGTATTGAGAGGCGCGGGAACGGGCTGCGTGCCGGGTTCTATTTTGATGGGTGGGGCTGGATGTTGAAGCTGTTGGGTTTGTTGTGGCTGTTGTTGGGAGATGGTGGGTTGTGCGGAAGGTGCCTGGGTGACCGGAGAGTGTTGCCCTTGTGCTGGTGTTGCCGGACCTTGTGACTGGTGTTGAGGTGGTGGCGGTCCTTGCTGCGCGGGTAGCGCACTCACCGCACCTGGCACGCGACCGGCGGCCAACTGCTGCTTTTTGGCAGCCTCAATAGCAGCATTGACAGTTGCGGTGGAGCTTTGCATCGGGTTTGCGGGAGCTGCGACCGGCGTCGTCCCATTGTTCAATCCTGGGCCAGACTGGGTCACGCCTTGTGATCCCGCAGTTTGCGGACGTGCCTGATTCGCGGCATTGGGGCCAGCGGCGCCGTTCTGTGCCGGCCTCTGGTTGTTGCCACCGCCGCCATATTGCTTCCGCACGAGGTTGGCGAACGAAATGGCCTCCGTGTATTGTTTCTGAAGCTGCACCTTACGCTCCTCTAGTTTTTTCCGCTCCTCGGGGGGTAAAGACTGGTTCTCTTGCAATGTTTGGTCGATCGACTTTGTCGTGCTGCGAGCGCTGTCCATCGAGTACAGCGCCCTTGCGTACTTACCCTTGATCTCCTCCAGCCATTTCGCCTTGTCCGCGACGCCGTTAGGGGGTTGGAAGTGCATGTCGTTTAGATGGCTGACGATATGGGCGGGCATCCCCCTCGGTTGCGGCCCGGTTGCCGGTTGCGCGGTGGCATTGGTCATGTTGTTAGAGGCCCCAGCACCCCCCTGAGTAGCCGGAGCTGGTTGCGCGTGGGGTGTAGCTTGGGTTTGGGTCGGTTGTTGGAGTGGTTGCGGCGGGCGTTGCGGATGCTGTTGTTGCTGCTGCTGTTGCATCTGCTGTTGTTGCTGCAACTGCTGGTGTTGTTGCTGCTGCAACTGTTGCTGTTGTTGTTGCTGCTGGTGTTGCTGTTGATGCTGCTGCTGCTGCTGCTGCTGCTGCTGTTGCTGCTGGTTCTGCAGGCTGCGGCGTTGGTGAAGCTTTGCCACTAACATTCGACCGAACTCGGCAATTTTCTTCTTTGCATCTTCTTGCTGGGTAGAGCCAGGGACAGCTGTGTCATGCACTTTCCAGAGCCCGGCAAGGCCTTTCTCGTACTTGACCTTCTCGTCTTCGCCGAGAAAAGTGATGCTCCGCATCATCTCCGGCCGGTATAAAGGAGGCGGTTGCTGGCGATTCGGGGCACCAGCGACCTGGGCATTCTGAACGTTTGCCCGGCCCGCCAGGCCCTGACCTGGTGCTGGGTTCATATTGCCACTTCGGCTTGCGGCTCGGCAACCGACGTTTGAGGTTTGGGAAATGTCGCGAGGCTGGGTGATTGATGGGAGAGTTCCGGCGTGGGGCAAGGCGGGAGAAAGGGGCTTGAATCGATCAATGCGTGACAATTTCGGGGGTAGGGTAGGTAGGTCACCACGAGATCGCGCGGGAGGCGTTTGTTTGCAATCAGGTCAATGGCGAATTTGCGAATTTCTCGTACAATAGGGCAGAAACCCAGTTGAATTAAAAACGCCGAACTCTTGAAGTGTGGGGAAACTCTCCTGAACGGACGAAAGCGTTGGTGTCCCTAGGAGTGGGAACTTGGGAAAACAGGAGGTCTTTTATCAGGCGTTGAATGCTGCGTGGAGGTTGAACAGCCCATCCCTTTCACTCAAGGAAGAGGCGTGTGTGGCTGGCTCAGCCGCGGCAGCTTTGTTTGATTGGTCAGCCTCGCGAAAGTCGACGGGGTCAGCCACGCCGTGGCATGAACCTTCAACCTCGAACCTCGCCTCCAGCCTTGTTACCTGATCTCGTGCTCATTGGGGGGTGATGTGGAATTGCGTCGCCACCGTTGGAATAATGTATACATTCCGTTTGGCCGATAGAAGTGTACAAGTAGCCTGTTTATTGAACCCGCAGAGCACGGCCCGAGTCACGGGGTCCCTGTATACCGATTGTGGGGAGACAAACGAAACCATACGCTTCGAATAGGTACTGTGTAGTTTATGCCGTCACTTTAGCAAATCAAAGAATGTTCAGTCAGCGACACGCAAGACAGAGTTAGGATCACAGGTACATATAGACCACAACAATACAGACGTCATCAAGTAATCATCACCCCATGCCAGGTATATTGACCGAACATGGAACCGCCGTCTATCAAAACAGTCTATCCCGTCCTTGGGGTGCCGGAAACAGGCTGAACAAGAGAGATTGGCCCCCCGCCCACTCCAAGATATCAACTACACCGCAAGAGCGTCCCAAGAGTCTCCAATCCCGGGCAGTAGCAGAGACCTTCCCGTTCCAGGCTGCCCCCACAACGGTCTACGGCCCCAGGTATCACCAGCCATGCTCGATGCAAACACCACAAGCCAAGTCATGGAAGACGAGAAAGTCCGTCTCACATACTCAGCTGCTGTGACGTCCCGCTCCGCCGGGGAACTTGCAGGTGCCTCCCCGCCTATGAGGAGACCCCCAACGGGACGGGAACAGGACCATCGGCAGGACAAAGAAGACGCAGACGCTCGAATTCTGTGAGACCGGTCCTCGACTTGGACTGCCACCTCTCCTTTCTTTCTATCGTCCGGCCGCCATTATAAATCTGCATTGCACAAGATTGAAACAGACGTCCGCCAAAGATGCCACCCGCACCCATCATCATACATGCACCAGATAGTTCGCTATGGTCGTTCTCGCAATTGTGTTTTTGTTTATCGTCACGTCGTCATCGTCGTCGTCATCGTCGTTAGAGTTGTTGGTATCGGTATCAAAGGTAGTAGAGAGACGATGGAAAGAGAAATCGTGATCATGTCGGGCCAGGCCGGCCGCCCCAATAAGGTCTCCATGGTAATGATAATGTGGAAGAGGGGTGGGCGCCGGCCGATTGGGGCCGTTATGGAGATGGAGAATCGATCTCCATGCTAACGTATTCATAATAAGGAAGTTCCCGCGCGAGTGACTCGCCGGCCAGAAGCTCATCGTCGCTAGAGCCTGGTTCGTCGAGCTCCTCGATCCTTGGCGGAGGAGGGTCCGGGAACTGCAGGCTCCGCCGATCACCGACTCTTCGGCGCAGGCGGCGTGCGCTGGAGCCGGCCTCCTCGGCGCCCAGGAAAGACCGGATATCCTCGCGATCCGTATCGCTGCCAATGCTCTCACTGATGGTTCGCTTGCCGATGCTGCCCGAGGTCATTCGTTTGTGCCGGGCTGCCATGCGCCGCTTGATCAGGAATTCCTTATATTCATGCTCCTCCAGGTCGGTCTCGTCCGAGTCGCTGCAATTGAGGTTTCCGAGGTTGAACATCATTTTTTGGTCAATCTCGGGCCGAGTCCGTGACGTGGAGCGGCTCCGGTCCGACTCGGCGTACTCGATGGCACACGGCCGGACCACCCCAGGCCGCTCGCCGTCGCTGTCGCCGAAGTCGCTCAGCTCCTCGACGATAAACCCGACAAACTCGGTCTGTGTTACAATGCGGCCTATCCTTGCTTGCGGCGCGGGTGGGGCCGGCGCAGGTCGCCGCTCTGACGCCGCCGAAGGCGAGGGGCTCGTGACATTTCGAGGCGCCGAAGCCTCCGAGTCGGACGAATCTGATGATGGGGCGGACGATGAACTAGTAGAGCGGGGAGAGAGTTGTTCGGGGCGAATCGCAGTGGAGTGGCCGAAGTTCAGTCCGTTGACCGCCTGTCGGGTCGACAGTGGCGGCGCCATTGGACGCTGAGGAATTGGTGGCGGCCGTTCCCCAGGCCGGGGACTGCTCTTGCGGCCAAAAACGGGCGAGGCGGTCCTGGGTGTCTCCGGTGGTGACGACGGCCCCACGTTCTGAGATATTTTCGAATTTGTCGTTGTTGGCCACATGGTCTGCGACTTTGTGCTGCAGCCCGTACGAATTCGGTTGGGCTTGGATTCCCAAAATATTGCGTCGTTCCGCTGGGGTCCCTGCCGCGGGATCTTATCGATGGGGGCCCTTGCGAGTGTGGGGTAGACGGGATAATTGGCGGGGGTGAAGAGGGAGAGAAAATAATAAGAAGAAAGAAAAGGATTTTGTCCAGGAAGCGGGATCAAGGCGTCAGCACCCAAAGAATAAACCTCCAGCGAGGAGAAGATATGGGGCTTCGGTTGGTTGTCATGATAATGTCGTGCAGACTCTAGGTGCAGGTTGCGTGCAGCGCAGGTTGATTCCCGATATTGCGTTAGGGGAAAATCTGAGCAGACAAGTCGACTAACTACGGTTGTGGGGGGCGTGAATCGGGTTGGGGGAGGGGCGGGAGGGCGAGTGAGATGCTGCGCAAAATCGCTGGCCGATGCCACGGCTCAGATGATGTGCGCCGTTGCGCGCGCTGGTGGAAGTCCCGTCGCTGGGCAAGGAATGGCTGCCCGGGGCCTGGGTGCCGGCGGCGGCTCGTCGGAGAGCGGGGTGGCCAAACTACCTAGGCCCTCGTGACAGAGGTCGGGATAAAGTTAGGGTAGGACCAAAATGCAGTGCCTCTTTCCGGCGCCGTTTTTTGTATTTTGGCGGCGAGCTGGTCTGTTTTCTAGAAGATGGGTGCGTGTCGTCCGAGCTCCGAGACTGGGTCTACTTTTTCCAGGGCACCGGACCGAAGATCCATCTTTTATATGTACGAATAGTTTGGCTAGCATTTCCCCCATATCTTTGTGCAGGGTTTTCAAGCCCCGGACAGCACAGGGACCTCGAGCGACCTCTCCGAGGCCAAATCGTGTTGGCCGGGCGTTGTTCGGAAGCCGTAGCGGCAGCTTGGGCAGCAATGCTCCAGCAGACCCCCCGACATTGCCTGGGTGAAGGCCGCAAGCGAGCGCGCTATGGGGCTTGCAGCCTGTAAGAGCGACTCGAGCAACAAGATGTCAGGACGCGAAACCGGCGGTCGGCGCAAAGTGCCCGAGGATTTATGGGTACCGGCCTCCTGTTGTGCCAGGGCAGATCGTGGTGATGGTTGACTTGTCCATCGCATCAGCAATGCGCATCAGAGCAGAGAAGGCCCGCGCAGAATCTTTGGCGTTCCACCAAAGCCCGATGTTCTTGATGGCCTGCGACGAATCAAGTCCCCGGCTGCCACCGAAAAAGTCGGGGGTCTGGCTTATTTCTGGAGTTTTTTCCTGCAGCAAGTCTGCTTCAGCGGCAACCATGCCCAATGGGTGAAAGAAGAAGCGGGATGCAAGAAGCAAAAAGTTGCATGGCTCCTGACGCGGAAGGCGTTCGTTTCCATAAGAGGGGGATTCCGCGAATGCGCAGTTCAAGGGTTGGAGCCGAGGAGGCGAGTCATGGTTCTAATCGTTTCTCCACCAAACGAGACGATCCTTCAAGGCACCGCAACAAATACCCCTCCAAGCAACACTCGAACGAAGGATGTCCGTCTTCCGGTATTTACTGATGCGATCTTGTGTGCAATTCGAGTGGGTGTCGAGTCGTCGGGTACTGCTGGAAAGCAGATACAGGGCCGGGGTCCCAGCCACACCTTGGCATCCCAATAACTTGGATGTACGCACATTCAAGACAATTACGGCGCAAAGATGGTGTTGTGGGAGTTGGTGTCTTGTATTAGGGAGCTTTGCATAGGTGGGAAGAAGTGTCCTAGGCAAGATGAGACGAACAAGTACCCGATGCAAACACTTACCAGCGACTAAGGTAGCTCTAGTACACTGGGTAGGTGTCTACCTACGTACCTGAGCTCTTGATATACCTCTTCTTAGGCGGTAGAAGTGATTACTAGAATACGTGACTGTTGTGGTTTCACCGGGGGACAACAAGCGAATGTTTTGGCGTGGACTTTCATGATGGGCGTGGCACTGAAATGGGCTGGAAAGGCGTTTTGCTGGCGGAGGTTCAAAGTGGAGCATATCTTGGGGACTCTCGGGTTCCCGGACTCTCTCATGAGAATCACGTGGGACCGCGGGGCTCGACAATCAACTTGCCAAGACAACTACCTACCTGGTAAGGTAGTTACCTAAGTCTAGACAGGAGCTCCCCCACACAGTAACGGTCATTTCGCGAACCAACCCCGGCATTGACAACCCCTCCCGAGTTGTTCAGAGCCGAGTCGCCGTCATCATGCCATTCTTATCCGCACATTTGGAGCAGATCTCCATATCATGTCAAGGCATTGACAGCCTCCCGTAAAGTCACCCAAATCACGCCGCCTGACCCCCCTTCTTAGGCCAAGTAAACAAACACACGCATGCTAATCGCAAGACGCAACTAGCTTCCCCCCGCCCAAAATATTTACCAACGCACTCCTCTCCAACCCCGACATCACCTCCCTCATCCGCGACACCGAAGCCCACGAGCGCGCGCTCTTCTCCGTCCCCGCCCCGCCACCACCTCCACCAGCACCAACCGCCCGCCAGAACCCCGACCCGCCGCCCAAGGCCTCCTCCCGCCGACAGACCGTCTTCAACGTCGCCGCAGGTGAGGTGACCACCGGCCCGCCGCCAAACTCCACGCGCACGGGCCCGACCGCGCGCCGTAACACCGCCGTGGCGGCCGTCCTGGGCGGGGACCTCCACTCGCAGATCGTCCGGCGCGGACAGGGGCAGGGGCAGGGACAAGCTGGCGACGTGGACATTGAGGTGCTGCTGCACGGGGCCGAGAAGCTGTGCGCCGTGTACCCGCTGCCCGGCGCGCTGGAGCGCATCCCCGCGCAGCGGCAGAAGTATGCGCAGCAGAGCGGGACGCTGGCGTATTATGAGAATAAGGTGGCGGAGCAGCAGGGGGCGTTGGAGAGGGTGAATATGGAGAGGAGTTGGGAGGAGGAGGAGAAGAAGGAGGAGGAGGAGGAAGAGGGGGTGGGGGAGGTCGGGATGACGGAGGAGGATCTGAGGCAGGAGGAGGCCGAGGTGCGGGCGTTGGAGAAGAAAAAGAGGCAGTTACAGGCGCGTCTAAAGGCGCTTGATAGTGATCTGGGTGGTTTGCTCGACATCTAAAAGAAAGCATATGGCGCTTGATGGTCTAGCGCAGAGATCAGACGGAATTGGATCTGGGGTGGTCTTGGGGGACAGATGACAAGGTCAGTTTTGTTCGGGACTAGCAGCTCACACAACCAAATGGGATATGCTGACATCTGGCGGTGAATGTTAGCCCCCACGGACACCTTCACATTCCGGGCGCCCTCGACGTGGTATTGGACATTCATCGTGAAGGTCAGCGTAGCGTAAATGTCCTCCCTATATCGCTCTTTGGCCTCAGAATTGGGCGCTGGCTGCCCTTCCCCTGACTCGACCAGTCCTTGGCCGGCCTTATTCAGCTCGGTCTTGTCGGGAATGGCGGCCGACGCAACTTAAGACGTCATGTCGGAGGATTCTTTGAAGTGGCTCTTGTTATCTGCTTCATTGGACTTTGACTTGGCCAGCTTGGCGAGCACCAACTGGACTCTGCCCACAATTGACATCGAGAGGGATGCCCACTTCGCATGAAAGTCTAGCTCCAGACAAGTGGCAAGGTTGGTTGCTTAGAAAGAACAGTGCATCCCCCACACGATTTAAGGCGGAGGGAGGTGCATACTTAGAAGCCGTCACAGCTGCGGCCGGCTACTCGGGAAGCCTTTGGGTCAATGTTTTTGAAAAACAGGGGGAAAATACCCTTCTCTTTGCGGTTGGCGCTTCGCCCCTCAAATATACCCGAGCGGGCTTCGATGGAACACGGTGAATGGGCTTGAGAAGTATTCGCTAATTGAAAACCCTCTTTCCAAACAATATTTTTCGTTCCATATTGTGCGATGAGTTAATCAAATTTGATTTTTGAGCCTCGGACTTTGATCCAACAAAGTCCAGGAATCTATGAAGTCAACTCGGGTCACCGGCGATGGGGTTATTTGGTAGGCGCGTGCCTTCAGTCCTCAGACGGAGCGCTTGCATAGGTAAGCGCCCAACTGAATCGATGGGGACTTGAATTGAGTCAGTTCGCAATCAACAACAGCTCGGATCGAGTTTCAAGTGAGGTGAGATGGTTGCTATGCAGGTGGGACGTTGCGCTGGCTGAAGGATCCGGGGTTCAGGCGAGGCGAGTGAGAGTGCATGCGTGCGTCATGGATTGAATTGGTCGCTTGGTCGCACAGGGCGGGACCTGGCTGCGCCCCTCTTCGGCCTGCCAAGACCCGCCGCCAGCGCAACTCTGGAGCCAGTGTCTGGCCAACGAGCTGAAAGTAAATAAAGTCGGTGGTTGGGACAACCATATCAGGGATGCAGCCAGTCGCACCTGCGAATCCCACGCTTGGAAAATCGGATGGCGGGCCAGATCTCTGCGCCAGCTTCGTCCCTTTGTCTAGTTTCTCTTTTTTGACAAACGAACATCTTAACGTATCCCACACATACCACACCAGCCACCGACATTCGTTGCGCAGATCCAGCTGTCGAGGAATTCCCAAGGTACGAAGCGCACCCCTTCTGTCTTTTCCACATGCCATGCCATGCCATGCCATGCCCATGCGTCGCACGTTCCTGGCTTTCTGCTCTTGCATTCCGTCGAACCTAACGCTTGTGTTGCGCAGCTCAAAACAGCCAGCCAAAGCCTGGCGCATAGACAAACCGGTGTGGTATCACCCATCGCCCCGTCACCCAAGCCTACCTACCTACCCAACTGTCTATCGTCTGTTTGTTGAGAGGCTTGACTATCCGCCAGCTGGCGGCACTCTCCTTAATCTTCACTCTCTAGATCTTCTCGTTTCTCTCGAGCAGCCGACCGATCACCCGGTTCGCGATTGTCGCAACTTGCTACCTTGCTGAGCCGACGCGAGACCTTCGACCGAGACAGGGAGGAGCCGAGACACGGAAGAGGCTGCTCGCCGCATTCCAGCGCAAAAGCAGCAGGAGGATCAGTGACCTTTCAGCACCACGGCCTACCATCGCAGCTTCCTACGAGCGCTGCCGCCGCTGGCGCAATCCAGCCCAGCCGTCACTCCGAAGTTCTCGGAGGACCGGTGCGGGTTCTACAAGCGGCACTACGCAGTCGGGAAGTAGACGAAGTACACAGAGAAGCCCAAGATGGCGACTAGGTTCCAGTTGGGGTGGTATCGTGAGTACACGTTCCCCGGTGGCGCATTTCCATGTGGCGGCGCTGCGCCCTGGAATGTTGCGCATAACTTGTGAGACATGCCTGGCTAACACACTCAATAGGATGGGTACCATTCCTGGGGTATCACCATGTGTTGATGATCCTGATTGCGGTGGCGATAATATTGTTGTGTATGTTTTGTCTTCACTTCCTCCCTACCGCCCCGTCACTAACCACCCACATTGCAGCGCTTCTCCTGGCAGGATGCTCGTCTTCGTCACCCCTCATCCCCGATATCTTCCTCCTCTCGCTCTACTACCAGCGCTACACGGCCGTGCCCGACACAGCACAGGTCGACTACAACGTCAACAATGCCATTGCCAACATCGTGGGCGGCGCCCATCTCCAGGCGCGCGTGGGCTTTTTCGGCATTTGCGTGAGCCCTGACGGCGGCTCGTGGTTGTGCAGCAACAATGCGACAACGCTCGCGAACGAGGTGTCGTTTGAACAGGATCCGCTCAACCTCATCTGGCTGGCCAGCCAGTTCAAAGACATGATTGTCTTTCCCTACCTACTGTAAGCCCCGACCCCCTCCCTTCTTGACACCTCAAACCCGGCGGCGCTAACCATAAAACCCCAGTATCATCGCCATTATCTTCGCCTTTATCTGCCTGCTCCTGCTCGCCACCTTCCCCGGCTGGCATGAGGAGGAGGACAGCGAAGGCTCGGAGCGCGAGGTGAAGCCGTTCCCGTCGCGGCCCGTCAGCCAGGTTGCGCTGGCCATCATCTTCATCGCCTCCATCTTCGTCCTTGTATCCGTCCTCTGGCAGCACACCGCCTCGGTCGCCGCCAGCATCATCGCCCAGGACCTTGCCAACGGGAGCGTTCTATCAGGTGTCGGCTCCTCCGCCATGGTCATGGGCTGGTTCAGCTTCACGCTGCTTATTATTGTCACCATCGGTCTGTTGGTCATGATTCTGAGCATGCAGGTGCTGGAGCATATTATGGATTAATGATGCTTTCTCGCGCGATCTCTTTCCTTAAGGGGTTTATATGTGTGGGCGCGGGGGATGGATGACCGGCTGATGGAAATTGTGTTGTTGTTTCGATTACGCCTACGCCATGCGACATATGCGCGGCATGCATGCATGACTGGATGAGGATGATGGAGGGTACGGCATATACGACGTCGGGGCAGGGTGGGTGGCAGCGGGATGGGCATAGTCGCCGTTTGGGTTGGGAGCGACCAATATATCACGACTGGTGGATGTGGGATGGTGGGCACGGTGGCATGACCATGGAGGTGGATATGTGCTGTCATATTCCTGGGCCGCGTCACGATATGGGTGGACAGATTTGTTATTATTGGGCATGTCGTTTTTCTGTATTTTTCGCTCTCGTTTTATATCTCCCCCCCGCCTTGTCTACATATAATGGGGGATGGCAAGCAGGTATTGGATGGGTATATCCGGCTGTGTGGACGTGTGGATGGCTTCTCGACGTGCCATGCGTGGCTTGTATGGAAGACCTTGTTGGTGTGGTGTCGGTATATAGCGCGAAGCAAGCATAAATGGACTTGGAGTTTTGGCTTGGAAATGTTGTTTGTGTTCGGTATCGTACGTATTTAGAAATAAGTATGATTGAATTGATCTAGTATTGTTAAATCTCATCTCATGCATATCTCTATCTCTCTTAAACTCGTTCGATTCATAGTGATGAATGTAAAACTAATAAATAGTTGAGACTTTAAAATCGGAGTTCCCTAAATAGGAAATCAACAGAACAAAGGAAGGGTCTTCCATCCAAGCTAAAAGCAGCGAAAAAGAAAGAAGAAAAACATTATCATAGTAGTAACAAGTAGCAAAAGCTCACCGGCCAGCCCCCCTCCAGTCAGTCGTCACTGAGGGAGGGGAGGTGGCCGGCTACGAAACCCCCGGGCAGGTTTGCGCCGTTCTGAGGGGGCGTCCCCCCTCAGAAAAACCCGGGACAGTGTCGTGGCTCGAACCCGCGACCTCCTCGTCAGGAGGAGGGTGAGGCTGTCCCGGGAGGACCACCGCCGGTTACCATGTGGCTAAACCGTCGACTGGGCGGTGGTCCTGTTGAAGATGACGAACCTGAATCGAATACATATACCCTGAGCGGGTGCCTATAGGTGCCTACAGGTACATGTGAGTACGTGCCGGTGCCCCGTGACCAGATCTCGCCCATACGTACCTAGGTACTTACTGTACATACACACTGGGTCGAATGCCTTGACTTACACTGACCGGCTGCGCAAGTGGGACTGCTCGAACTAACATCAAGGCCTGGTATTTAGTGCCATTCATGGATAGAAAGTAACCCACAAGCTCCCATATGTATGTACAGCTCCACCCACACCCGGCCACCTGATGCCCCTAAACAAACCAACTCCAACAACGCCGTTGTCCGCCATGCCAAAGCTATGATACTTGTGAGCACTCGCGCGCCCTCCCCCCTATGCGGATACGTTTCCCAACCAACGGCTGCAAAAGCAGAAGAAAACCATGGTCTCCATTCCGAATACAAATAAACAAAGAAATAGACCCTTTTCAGAGCCCCCCTCCCATTGACATCCAAAAAGAGAACTAGAAAACCCAAAGCCCAACCCAGCCAACCCAACAGCGAACACGACACCATCACGTCGGCCGACGGAAGGGGTGCGCCTCGGTATTGAGCACCCACTCGTCGAGGGACAGAACGTCGGGGGTCTCAAACAGCAAGTAAAAATACTTGAGGGTTTCGGCGAGCCAGAAGCTCTCCATGCTGTCCTCCATGTCGCCGGGGTTGCCGGGGACCTTGGTGGTGACGTCGCGGATGGCGCTGTGGCCGGCATCGGTGCGCGTGGCGTGCACGACAGCCTCGAACATGCGCCAGCCCTTTTCCTGCCACGACGGGTCGCCCGTGATGCGGTACATGTACCAGACTGATTCGATCGCTTCGGGCCTGGTTGTGTCATCACGTGTGGTTAGCTATTGCGGCCCGTTGAGTGGAAATAGGCTACTTGGGTTGGCTTACCTGAGAATGTACCGCTTGTCCCTGAGGTTGACGAAGCCCGAGGGGATACCCTCGTTCTTGATGCGGTCCTCGACGTATTCCTGATGTGTGGTCGGCTTAGTCGGAGCAGGCGGTAGGACGAGCTCGCCTAAGGGCTTCTGGTCTAAGGCATCTTCGCTCTTGGAGTTGAGACCGAGGCCGCTCTGGAGCTTCTCGGTCTTCTCGGTGGAGGTGGCGTAGGAGGGGGCCTCGCGGCCCTCCACAGCATCCCGCTTCTGGGGGGTTGATGCTGGCATTGCGTCCTTCTCCTTCAGTTTAGACTCCTCAGATTGCTCCGGGAGCTTCGTCCGGGCCGCTTCCGCAGCAACCTTCATCTGGGCATCTGCCTGGCGCTTCCGTTCCTCAGCCTGCTTCTGCAGGGCATGCTCCTTTTTAAGCTCTTCCACCTGCTCCTTCCACTCGGCCATTTTGTCATAATAGTCGGCCAATTCCGTCTCGCGTCGCTCGGCACTAGGATCCAGCGCCGCATACCACGCGGCCTTGTCATAGTGGCAGTCCTCCCGATCCTTGCAAGGAAAAAGAGTCGCGTACTCAGGCATAACGCCAGCGGGCATAGACTCGTATGCCCATACGCAGCCGTCCGCGAGCTTCTTCCCGATTTCGACATCCTCGGGGCGGTCAAAGATCTTACCGCCGAGGCCAAACATACCGCCCAGGAAACAGGTCAGGTGCGTGACCTCCCACTCGTAGCTCATCTTCTCGATGCTGCCGTCGGGGCTGTACCCCTTGGCGGAGAAGAGAATGTCTGGGTCACCTTCGGCCATGGGGCGGAAGAGGAGGTGCTTCTTCACGCCATCGGCCGTCTTTTCGTGCATGGTGCGGTACTTGGTCTCGAGCCCGCCAAGCATGAGGTACTGCTTCGGGAAGTACTCGTACGTTGAGTCCTGGCTGCCCCCCATGCTGTACGAACCTCCCCGGCCCGAGGGCACCAAACCTTGTGGGACACATTCCCAGTTCGCGGGCAACTCGTTTCCATCGCCCGGGGCCGGGGTGGCATTGGAGGAAGCATCCCGCTTTTGCGGTCCGCGGTGAAACCCTGTGTCGACCTCTGCGTTTGCGTCTGCAGGGTCTCCGGCGCTCCGGACTTCGTATCCCGCAGGGGCGCGGCGTAAATCATCGTTGTCGCCCTGCCCCTGTGAGGCCGCAGACGGCAAGGTGGCACTGCGGTTGCAGCCAGAAGCATCTAGATGTTCGGGGAAAACGCCGGGGATGACGGTGTCGTGCTCACGGTTCTGGAGGTCCTCGAAGGCGTTGGTGACGCGGGCAATCGCGTCATAATACTTGTGTTTGCCCGTGAGCTGAGCTAACCTGGTGAACTCCAAGCTCATAGAACCGAGCTCGGCCACACCAGAACTAGCGGATGCCCGTTTCGGGTTCTCGTTGGAGGAGGGCTTCCACTGGTAGTAGAGAATGGGTAGGCGATTCGGCGTGTCGAAGACGCCCATGAGGATCTCGGCTAGCTCAACAGCCTTGTCCAACAGGATGCTGTACTTGGCGTCTTTGCCCGTCAAGTCGTAGGCGCCAACTAGACCGCCTAGATACCGGATGATGGTCTCGAAGACGGGAATATCATGACGGTAGGGCGTCGTGGTGAAGTCAATGTCCGCAACAGCCTCCACAGCATCGTCAAACTCGTCCGTCATGCCCATGATCCAGAGAGTGTCGAGCGAGTCGACCAGAGTTGCCGCCCAGCCGCAAAAGGGGTCCTTGGATGTTTTGCTGACGGGCACGAGCTCATCGTGGGTCCAGGCATATTTCTTGTAGCCAGACCAAGCATGCTGGGCCTCCGCCTTGATCTTGGCTAGGCGCTCATGGCGCTTTTCTTTGGCGGCGGGGGATTCTTCGGCGAAAGCGAACTGCACCGCCGGAATAGACTTGGGCTTGCCAGTAGGAAGCGGCATAATTGACTCCTCAGGCACGGGGAACCACTCCCTCGGCTTCTGCCAGTGGATGGCTGTGGAGGTGACGGGTTCGGCTTCCTGTATTCCAGCGTCCTCGTTTTGCTCCTGGTACTGGTCGTGGTTAGACGGCGGCTCCCTATCCGGCACGGTCGCCACCTTGGTAGGCAGGCCGTAACCCCCTTTCTCCCCGCCGGCAGTCTTGAGCTCAGGGATCTTGATGGTGGGATCCGGGTTCGGCATATGGGGCGGGACCGGAGGGGGGTTATGCTTCGGCCGCTGGGGCCCTTCGGGGTCGTTGTCACGATCGTGGTCATGGTCGTGTGTGTGATCGTGATCGTGCTCGCGGTCGTCACCGTGTTCATGGTCGTGGTCGTCACTGTGCTCGTGGTCATGGTCGTCCTCGTGCTTGTGCTCCGGTTTTGGTATGGGCGGGGGATCCGGTCCTGTCTGTGTATTGGCTCCCGTCCTGCCATGCCATATCTCCCTCGAGTGGTCCCATCCTGAGTTCTTGGAGACGTGGTAGAGCAGTGCGGTAATGACAAAGGCGCACACCAGCAGCACGCGGTATCGTCTGAGACGGAGCATGTTGACGGCGGTCGGCTTGGTCGCGGGGAGCCAATGCCCGGGGGGAGGCTCTCGTGTAGGTTGGAGGTTGGGCCACGAAGTATCGAGGGGTATCGTTCTCAGCCTTATCCACAGCTACCTCTCGACTGGCATGGCTGGGTGTTGTTGATCAGCGTGCTCGCAGGAAAACAAGACGCTCGAGATCGCCACGACAGGGCTCAAAAAGATCAACACAAAAACATGGGGCAAAAAGCAAAAAATACCAAAATTCAAGCAAGCAAGCTACGCTGAACAAGGGAGGACCGACGGAAGCAATGGCAAGTCACAAAAATAGCCAAGCCGGGGGTAAATCGACCGGCGGCGGAAAGAAGACATGGAGTGCATGGGCTTGGATGGATCCGCGCCAAGACGATATGTGCCGTCTGTCCCACAATCCATCCACCTTCATGTTGGTTAGAGTGGTGGGAATAAAGTCTTGGCACAGCTGCACGAGAGAGAGACAGGCAGTGAGTGACAGGGCAGTCCAAGCTGTCCACGTTGGGCAACTTGCGAACCTGCTGCTGGGAGGCACCTTGTCTTCTCAAGCAGGTAACCGCAATCGCATGAGGCACGGTAACGGCGGGCTCGAAAGCTTCCAGGTTGGAGCGATGGAATTGGTCTGTCTCTCCCTATCTCTCTCGGGGAGAGCTATTCGTTTATTGCCCGGGGGCCTGCTCAAGCGACCCGATAAAAGCCTTTCTAATAATTTAGCTCTTCGATATTGACCCATACTACCTCCCATAGTAGGCAGATTGACAATCGCGGACTGCAAGCTGTCCCCGAATCGAGACCCCGCAGGTTGTTGCGGGGTATACGTGCCGTTAAGGGTGAAGACACAGAAGGGGTAAGGTGGTATGGTCCATGGAGAAACCGTGCCTGGAGGGGAAGGGTCCATCCGGTCAAACGACCCATGACTCGATTTGTAAAGTGCTAACAAGTGTATATATAAACAGCGCAGATTGAGACCACCATAGGCCGTTTTCAAAGAAGCGGACAGGAGCGAGTCGTTTTGCACAATTGTATGTACATTAAGACCGAGAGAGATGTGTCGCGTGTTGTAACTGCAAGGCCTCGAACACAAGTAACTATTCCGTACTTATGTGGCTCTTCCAGGTCGAAGTGGAACCGATGATCTGAAGCCCAGCCTTCGTTCGCTTGGAGGCAGGGACTTGTGGATCCTTGTGCCTTGTGAACCTTGTTCGGGGGATTTCCAGGGATTGCATTTGCCGAGATCCGGGGTCATGGAGCGAATCTCCAGCGACGAAATTGGGTCTGGATGCAACCACCACACTCGACACAGATTGAGGGGGGACAGATCAACCGATCAACTTCCGTTACTGCCGAGGAGATCCCCTCGACAAGCCTTCGTTTCTATGTAAGTGACTTATATCTCCCAGTTGAAGATGTTCAGTTATCCAAAATCCTAGCCCTCCCAACCCTCGCCGCTTGCTATGACCTACAGAGATGCACCAACAGAAATTCGACCCGATAAACGCAGCCAGAGCCAATGCCGACACGAGCATCAGCTTTCATCTTTCACTCCTTGCACACCCCCTTCAAACAACTCATAGTTATCCTCACCCTCTCCACTATTTGAACGTCGGCCTGATCTTAGCATACAACTCCGTATCCAAAAAGCTGTAGTTCGGATCGAGTTCGCAGAACGGGTGCTGTGAGAGAAGCACGTCCGCCGTCGGGCGGTCCGTCGGGTCTCTATGTGAAGAGGTCAGCGCTCATGTTCCAGCCCTTTCTCCAACTCTGGCGAGGGAAAAAAAAAGGGAAAGGACCTACACAGTAAAACAGTCCAGCATGAAAGCAATCGCGATCGGAGTGATTTCCTCGCGGATGTCGTCCGGAATTGGCGGCGTCTCCCCGTTGGCAATCTTGTAGATGGCCCCGACCGCCTCGTCCTTGCTCCATGGCCGGCGCCCGGCAAACATCTCGAGCACCACGCACCCAGTCGACCAGATGTCCACTTTGGCGCTGTACCCTTCGCCCTGCGCCCGCACCACCTCGGGCGCCATCCAGAATACGGACCCCTGCATCGAGTTGGTCTTATCATTGCCGTAGATGTTGTCCGTCTTCTTGCTGATGCCGAAATCGCTGATCTTGCACGTGCCGTCCAGATCGAGCAGGATATTATCCGCCTTCAAATCACGGTGCAAAATCCCCTCCCTATGTAGGTAGGCCAACCCAGATAGCGTCTGCCGCGTGAGCGAGGCGACCACAGCCTCCTCAAACTTGCCATGCTTGCGCAGGCACGACCCGATGGAGCCACCAGAAATGTACTCGAGGAAGATGGAGATGCTCCGCTCCTTGCGCTCGCAGCCGAGGTACTGCACGATGTTGACGTGATCGAGGTGCTGCATTGTGTCGATCTCGCGGTCCAGCGCCGCCACCAGCTCCTGCATCTTCTTCTGGTCACCCTGCGCCGCCTTGGGGTTGACCTCAACCTCCTTAACCGCCAAAAACTCGCCTGTCGTCGCGTTCATACCGAGGTAGACCCGCCCGAAGGTACCCTTGCCGATCAGCTGGCCCTTGAACCAGCGGAACGTCGTCTGCCGCTTGGGAATGCTGTCGCGGTTGCTCTGTGCCTGTGTTGGCAGGCTGTCCTGCGGGATCGTACTGAGGCCCGCGGCCAGGTTGAGCGACCCGCGCTCCGGTCGGATCTGTACGATGTTGGCGTTGAACATCTTGGTGCTCTTGCGCCGCATCAGGTTGGTGTTCTTGTCTACGAGCGCGCCCGCCTGCGAGCGTAGGGGCCCTGACGTCTGCGTGTAGCGCTTGTTTGCTTCGTGCGCTCCACGAGCGACTTCTCTAATCGACTTCATGCGGCCCAGACCCCCAGAACGGCGCACGCTACGCCGTGCCAGCGTCTGCATCGACACAGGGCGCGAATCGAGAGCTTTGAGCGTGGACTCGTCAGAGCCCAAGGTATCGCTCTCGTTGTAGATGGATGAAACCCGGTTGTGCCCGGATGAGAAGCCTGAGGGCAGCGGGGGCAGCGGGGGTATGGAAGAGGCCTTGGCTGAACCTTGCTCCGACTGATTCTCGTCTGCCTCGTCAATGGGTGAAGGCCCCTCTCCTTCCTCGAGGACCGGTTGGTCAACATCCACGTTCGGGAAGAAATCCTCGAGGTTGTTGATAAGGGCGTCGGTAGGCGGGCGGTTGGCCCAGACGTCCTTTTCGATAAACGACTTGCGCCTACCCAGTTTGGTCTCGCGGTCCTCTGAATCCCAGCTCTCGGAGCCCGGCGTGCCAGGTGTGCGCCGCTGTGACGACTGGCCGCTGGTTCCGTCCTCGTCGCCATCGCCTAGTATCTTGCCGTCACTGCCCGATTGCGGTGATTTGAAAGCAACCGACAGTGTCTTCCGCGAGCGCTTAGTGTTGACCCGCAGACTCGGTCGTTTAACGTTGTTATCGGACTCGCCACCTTCTGCGGATGCTGATGCCTTTTTAGGCGCAGTGTTATTGCGGGCCGAGATAGGAACAGCGAACAGGCCGTCGTCCGAGTCATCCCCCGAGTCGTCGTCGTCGGCGTTGTTATTACCATTGTTCCCGTGGTTGCTGTTGCTGTTGTTTCTCTCGTGGAGGGTGGAGGCTTGTGAGAACCTGACGTCGTTACCTTGGAAATCGGTATCCGGACCGTGCGACTTGCGCTTGTTGGCGGTGGCAGTCGAGAAGGTCTGGTTCGGCCGGCGGGAGCTGGGACTAACATCTCCCGGCGACGGAGCGCGTGCTACTCGAGTAATCTTAGTGTCTGCTCCAAGGTGGGATCGGTCAAGGTTCGGGTCCGCTCCGGCAGGCCCCCGGTTGTCAGGGTCATGGGTCGGCGAGTAGTCCGGGACCAGGAATGGCACACTCTTAGAGCTCCAGGTAGTAGAACCCGGTGACCCTGGGACGGGTCCGATCCTCGGACTGGCCCCGCCAGAGCCGGAGCGTGTACGCTGACCAAAGTCAACAGTTGACATAGCTCCCTTACCTCGTTCAATGGTTTCGCTGTTCGTCACCGGCATCGATGACACCCGGTTTGGCGATAACCCTCTGTGGCCGCCCGCGACAGGATGTCCGATACCAGCCATCCGTCCGGCCATGCCCACTAGCAGGCCGTGAATACCGCCGTCGGGGGTCGGCCCGCCTGGCCGCCTCTTCTGCTTTTCCGAAAAGGCTTCCTCGCGTAAGTCGGAGGACGTGCGTTTGGGGCGGCTGCCATCCATACTCCCCTGCGACAAGCGGGTGCTGTGCTTCTTGCTTAGCGAATTCGCCTTTAGTAACGTAGCAGACGGGTCCTCGGGAGGAGCTGGGGCCTTGCGCAGGGGGAGCAGCGTGTCAAGCTTCGGGCCCTCGTACGGCGATAACCTGGGCTGGTCAAAGTCCACATTCCTACCCACGATGCCGAACGCAGAGTCAGCAGACGGGCTGCCCTCCTTCGCATCTATTAATTGTTTACGCTTCGCGAGATACTCTTCCTGCTTCCGCATTTGCTCCGTCCTGTATTGAATGGCTTCTGCTGTCAACATCTTCTCATCTCGTTCTCTGCCCGGCAGGGTGTTCTGCCTCGAGGTAGGCGGCGAGGAACTGGACCGCTGCCGCCCGTTGAGCTTGGCATATGCCTCTTCGTCTAGGGGTACGGCCAGGTGCCCGGATTGAGCGTTTGCGTTCTGCAGCATGGCCGGCCGGACAAAGAACTTGAGCGAACCAACCGCGTCCCCCATGTGGTTTTTGGTGGTTAGTAACCTCGTATCATCGAGCGGATCCTCCTCGTGCTCAAACTTGCCCAACTCTGTAAGGTAAATCTGAGCGCCCTCGCTGTCTGGCAGGCCGAGGTTGATGCAAACCAGCTGCCGCAGATCCGCGGCCGACGGGACATCAGTAACATCCAGCATGCGGTAGTTCCAGCAATCAGCAGTCGCAAGGATAAATATGCGGCCGCCCCCAAACCGTTTGGAGGCCGGTCGTTCTAGTGAGGTCTCGCTTCCGTTCCCATGCCGGAATCCAGACAGGTGCATTTTGACATGGAGCCCCGGGCTGGTGGGCGAGTCATGGTCGTCGGGCTTCTTCTTACCCCTGAATAACGAGAGGAAGGAGGTGCTGCCTTTCGCGCTCCCCGGGGGATCCGACCCAGCGCTCTTGTCACCCGAATCCTGCGGCGAGGGCCGGCTACCTTCCTGACCAAACCGTCGACCGTGCGCCTCGGCGCTGCGGGCCGCATTCACCACCTCTCCAATGTTCATGCCGCTTTTCAACATGGCTGCTGCATCGGGTGGCACCCCCGACCCGTATATCGCGGCGTTGGAGGATACCGAATCTGTGCTGTTACGCGAACGATGGCCAAACATGGTGGTATGAGGCGACGCCGAAACGTTGCCCGCCGTTGAAGATGGGGGCAAGAGGCCTGACTGGGGGACTGGACTGCCATTCGGGCTGTCTCTTCCCAATGGCGTGGACCCACGGACCGAGCCTGCCTCGCCTGATTCGCTGAGGTTCGGGCTGTCTCGGCGGGTAATGTCGGTATCGATGTTCTTCATCAGGCTCCTATGGTTCGATTCCGAGCCCCTACTGCTAAAGCCAGGGCCGGGGGCTTTGATCGGGGTGTTCGGTGACTCCGCAGAATCAGCGGCGGTGCCGAACGTGGTGATGGTACTTGTCGACTCTTTACGAGAATGGCTGGTGGATGTCTTGGGGGTGTCGGCTGGCCGCCCCGTAACGACACTCCGGATAAGTCGTCGCATTCTCTTCCCCTCCTCTCGTTCTCTCGGTTGTTCCCAGGCGCCCCCGTTTTTTTGACACACCCTCGCGAGCAGCGGGTACACTTGTTGGTGCATCATGCCGAAATTTCCACGACCGCCATGGCTGCTTCCGAGCTCGAGAAACTGGGCGCCGTGAATGTTGAGAAGTTGAAAGGTTTCTTGCCAATCTTTGGAGAAGTTGTTGGCCCTCAGCCATGCCAGCACCCTATCTAGAGGCCACTGGGCTGCAAGCTCGGGCGGGACGGACGATATCACGGTGCTGGCATTAGAAACATTAGATAAAACCCTCTGGCCCATGGCAGCAGCATAGAGTCTCTCCCGGCCCGAAGATTCCTCCAGCGGCGTGGCGGCGGCCGAGTCCAGCCCAGCCGGTGCCCAGTGGATGCCATCATCGGTGAAGCCCAGACCCGGGATGCCAACGCCCTCTCCATAAGTGTCTCCTTGCGGGATGTACGTGGCGCTCATCTGCTCGCTCGGCGGCGGCGGTGGTGGTACTGTGAGGCCCGTGGGGCCGGATGATGCGGCGGCATTGGCGGCGGCGACAGCCTGGGCATGAAGCCTAGGATCGTAGGCATGCAAAAAGCCGGCGCTAGCGCCACCAGCGCCGCCCGGCGGTGGCGGTGGGATATTGAATGTTGTCCGTCCGTCGTAAGCGCGACCCCAGGCCCCGTGCCATGGTGCATTGCCCAAGGCGCTGGGTGGCGGCATAGCACTTGGAGGGAATGCAGGGTTCGGTGGTGGTCCTGGAGGCGGAGGGAGTTTGACATTGCCGCCAGCGACGGGGGCGCTTGGGTACCGGGGCGGCGGAGGGGGGATGGCCATCATGTTGCCGATCCCGAGAGACGGCGGCGGCGACATGGGCGGAGGGGGAGGAGGCACTTGAAAAGGCCGGGTCGCATCTCGCTGGCCATTTTGATACATAGCTAGCAGCTGCGCTCACGACGCTGCCTGTCGAGATAAGAGGCAGGCTGCCCGTGGTGTTGAAGCGTTCGGGGGGGCTCGATGATCGGGGATCGGCACGGTGTGGTGGGGGGAGGTGAGACTTTCCGCAAGCGAGGGGAAGCACGGAGCGGATTCGACGCGGCGAGTAGAGCGGGCAAGGCGACGCAACCCGAATTGATACAAATTTCTGAAGCTGTTGCCGCCGTCCACAGCGGGTGCTGCACGGGGATGAATGGGGTCGTGATTTGTTTCAACGGCCCGCGGCTGATATCGGCGGCGCTTGTAACGTTAATTATTGCGAGCCTGGCAGTGGTCGACCTCCGCCACTCTCTCGGGCGGCACAGTCGACGCCTGTGCTTTGGACAGGCGAGGCTACCCTATCGAAGCAGCTTAGAACCCCTAAATATCAGGTTTCGAGAAAAAGGGGTGCTGATCGTGGCCTCGAGGCTTATCGTCCGAAATTCATTCTGAGGGGAATACGGATAGAAGCGTTGCTTGCAGAGGTCAGACGACGGGAGTGTGTCTGGTCCAAACCGCCTGCTCACCCACTGGTTGCGCTCCTCTTTTGCTCTTTGTCGTCGTTTGCTCGTCCGGGGTCTGGCGGCAGCGCTTCGGGCTTGCATGCAGCTGCCTGTGTTGCGCCCTGCAGCTTCTGCAATCCTGAAGGAAGTTGGCCAATCAGACGTTGACATGGTCGAAGCTTTCACCCATCCAGGGTCAAAGGTGGGCACTGTGGGGTGGCTAGCCGTCCACCCATGCCATTTTGTGCAGCCGTCCGGTGTTCGTTTGGCTTAAAACACGAGCGAACCCACTTCCACATCCAGCTTCACTGCCGATGCTGAGCGATTCGGACCCGACCCGACCGTTCATGACCAAGTAAGAAATCTCCATCTGTCTGTCACACCAGAACTTGATAAGGCACAAACTCATCTTCTAGGTGCGTATCAGAAGACAAGAAATTATGTGCTTAAAGGTGGTCCGATGTGGCAATAACTACCAGTTAGTTATGGTAATAGGACGAGCGACCTCTCACTTACCACCAAACTTTTGTTCCTGCAGCTCCTCCGCCTCGGCATCATCCGCGAGGTGTGTGACACATGCGGTGGTTCACTGTGGAAGGCCCATAAGTATGTAGGTATGTATGTACATACATAGGTACACACAAGGTTCCATCGGTCTCAGCCCCGATACATACCCATCCGCAAGTAAACTTTCCAAACTATTCGAGAGCACTCCCGTTTGACATAAATGGAAGTCGTCAATGGAACCCTAGGTAGTCTTTCACTACCGTGATCGTGTGACAAGTGGGCATGTCAAAAAAGAGAAAAGAAAAGGGAGAAAAGGCGGAAATGATGGTTGTAAGGTTTGTATGAATGTATGTACGGTCCTGTATTAGTGCCTACCTGATGTAACACTTGCTCATCGAGATGCTTCAGCTGTGCATTCCTGGACGTGCAAGGCGCGGCGGAATCCTTCCATCCATCGCTCTTCCCAAAGCTCCCCCTTTAACCCGATACAGCCATGCCCCAACTCCGACCGACCCCTGGTCGTAAACTATGAAGTGAGGTAAAATGTAAATAAACAAAAGTGCAAAAAAGAGAGAAAAGGGGAAAAGTTCCATCGCTGTCTACAGACCTTAAACGCTCGCGCAAGATATACACCAAACGCCTCACATGACGGTGCAGTTGCTCCATGCACCCTGATTACACTGTTCATAATACCCGGAATCCTCCGCACCCTCCCCGATGTTGTGCTTCTTGACAACACCCGAGACCCTCAACGTCTGCTCACCCTTGCCATGCCACCAGCGCAGCCGCTGGATGAGCACCATCTCCTCCTCGTCGCTGCTGATCTCCCATTTCCCGGAGCTCACCTCGACTGAGCAGGCATCCTTGGGGAAATGGTATTCGGGAAGGAATACCACCGTCGGCGTATCCGAGCCTGCCTCCTCGGGAGCCTTGACGTTTAAGGTGAAGAGGCACTGCCGGAGATCGAACACATAATTCTTGATAACTCCAGCAGTGGCAATCGGCGCCGGCCGCACATACGCCTCGGCTGCCCGGTACCCCGGGGACGATGTCAGTTCCGGCTGGCGCGAGGTAGCCTCGGATGATATTGAAGGGTTCGTGATGGAGCGTTTGATATTAGCTGGGGTCACACTTTCATCATCATCCAACTCTTTCCTCGGCGCAGAGGGACGCAGGTTTGCCGTTGAGTCCTCAAGCTCCGGCGCTTTGGGACGCGCCGAGAGAGGCAGCAACTTGTCGTCGATCGAAACGATGGAAAGATCTTCACCATTCCATTGATCCCCATTTTCATGGTCGTTCGAGGCCATATAAAGCCACAAGGTGTAACCCTCGAGGCCGGCAGCTTCTACTCCGAAGTGATTGGCGTCCATAGCGGCCGATTGACTCGAGTAATCGCCTGTCTTGTATGCATACTTGTCATCCATGTCGTAGGGAATGCCGAATTCCGTCATCACACACGGGTGGTTCCCTATACGATCGAGGCCCTCCTGCCTCATAGCCGCGTGTTGATCCCTGAAGCAGTTCCGGATGGCAGCCTCGCCTAGCTTGATGGCGAAGGCCGGGTGCCAATACCGCCCACGAAGCACGCCTATCACGTCGACATTCCAGCTGCGGTTCCATTTCTTGGTCATCAGTGTGATGCCGTCGTACCAGTGTGGTGCATAGGCCAGGAGAGGATCATCACCGTCTGGAGTGCCCTTGATGAGCGGTGGCAGCTCCATCGTGGGGCCTTGCAAGAGCATGATGGCGTCCTTGTGATATAAGCGGACTATGTCGCGGTATTTCCGAAAATGGTCAATGAAGTAGTTGTTGGTGAAATAGGGGTAGTCAACAGTGTCCCCAGTTGTCGGGTGTTTTCCGAAATAGTCCTTCTTCAGGAGCGTATCCGTGGACGGATCCCACACGCCATGTTGGGCCCATATGCACTCACCCAGCTTCCACCCAGGGTCTCTCTTGTAGCCATAGCGCGAATCGTCATAGTCTTTTGGTAACCAAGCAATCTCGCCTTGGGGGTCAATCATAGTTCGCCCTACCTTATAAGGGCCGAGGCCACCCATGTCCCACATCTCGACGTCGACGGCTCGCCCAGACCCCGCAAGCATGGTTTGCCAGATCGTTGGGCATGATCCTTTTTTTAGAGCTTGTTCTTTTGGTATGACGCTGATGTCCTCGTAGCCGATCATGCCCTTGTTTGGCTCGTTCATGCTTTCCCAGCCAAATACAACCTCGTTCTCAACGTCCCCGGCTTCATGGATGCGCCTCGCAAGATGGGCGCAGGCGCGGAGGAAGTGCCCTTGCAGATAATCCTGGATGTTCACTCCGTCGATGATACACTTTGGTGCAAAATCCTTGCCGGCGAAGAAAAGAGTGAACATGGTGGCAGCGGCCAGCCGGAAGTAGTTTGTTGACCAAATCATCTTCGGGAATGCGTTGGGGTCTGGGTATGTGTTGTGAACGATGGCGGCCTCGGTCATCGCAAAATTCTCGGGATTGAGCCCGGCGGCGTAGAGCGTCCACATCGGCGCGCCCGATCCTCCAGAGAACCGAGACCACTGTCATGCAAAGGCGCGTTAGCCTGCTTCTATTTCAGCGGTCTACAAACCACACGCTGAGTCACGTACCACATCCTGATGGGGGTCCATGAAGATATAGAACGCGTAGCTTTTCGCCGCCCTCAGCACCTCGATCGTCTCCTCGATCCATGCCTCGTCGTAGATGCCCGGACCGGCGGCCTCGATGGCCTCCCAGGTGAAGACATAGCGAATGGTGTTGTAGCCACACCGTTTCAATCGCGAGAAGTGGAGATGCGCATCGTCTTTTGGGAATGGCCTGCCGACAAAGCTGACTTTGTCGCCGTCGAAGAAATTGTCCGCCACGTGCGAGGGCTGGTTGGGTTTGCTGGGATACTTGGCCTCGCCGGCGACATTGATGCCCCGGAGAATCACCTGTCTGCCGTTGGTATCGCAGAACTTGCCATCTTCGATTATGAGGCGGAGATTTGACATTGTTTGTGTCCCGGGTGGTATTTCGCGTGATCGAGGAATAAGCGAGTGTGTGACGTCGATCCGAGGGAGGAAGTTGGGCAAGTCGGAGAGATGGGAAACGGTCCTCGGCCACTGTTCGCATTCGCTCCAGGTAACAGACATACCAATAAATTGCGAGCAGGGGCGTGTTCCCAATGACGCGGGGTGACAGGGGTATATACCTAGGTGGCCAACACCGCTGTTCGGGGCAGGGCTTCATCAGCCCCTGGGGAAGTGGCAAACAACCGACCAACTGTCCCATCCACACTAGGAATGAATACGGCTTTGCGAGGTTCTTTTTCTCTTCCCGTTTCTTCCTCATATCTAATTGGGTTATTTTGTTTAATTCCCATTGCTCGATTTCATAGTTTCGCAACTTCTCTGCCTTTACTTTACAATGTAGGTAATCTGTATATAGGTACCTACATACCTAAGGTAGGTAAGTATAACCGACACAAGTACATGTACATACATACAGTACAGTTTCTTGTAGCCAGGTGTGATTTATGGATTATCCTGGGATAAATTTCCCTGACAGGGTCAGAGAAAGTATCAGAGACGGTGGGTGGTTTTCCATGTTCCCATGTCTCTTTCCAGCGCCGCAGTTACCCGGGTTAGGGTTAAGTACAGCCAGGCCAAGCCAGACCCGCTAGGCACCGAGGCGCTGCCTGACGCGCCACTTTACGCGCGACACGCTTGACGCGGTCTTGGCGCGTCTTGTCAACTTTGAAATTCAAGACGAACGTGGAAGTTGGAAATCAACATCTGTTCAGTCGCAGGAATCTCGCCTATTCTCAATCATTCAAAGGTTATTGTTGTTCTAATCGTCAAGACCCTGTGCTATTCCGACAACGTCTACGTACATTCCCGAATTTAAGCGGCGACAACATGCCACTTCCCGACCTGCCTACCGCAGAGCCAGGCGCCAGCCTCCCCTCGGCGGCACAGATGGAGGAAGATTTTGCGATGGCGGCTGAAAGTGACTCGGATGACGAGGAGGATATTGTCATGGCCGAGGCCGGCCAGGTACGAGGTGTCGTAGAAGACATCAAGCCGGCAGCCGAACCCCCCGCAGCCCAAGCCGTGGAGGATGAAGATATGGGAGTGGAGATTAAGCAGGAGACAAAGCCAGAAATCAAGCAGGAAAAGAAGCCAGAGATAAAGCTTGAGGATCTGTTTGCCGGGATGGACTCGGACGATGAGGAGTCTATCACCTCCGTCGACTCCATCAATGCCCAAGAGATGTAAGCATCAGCCCAGCTTGCGAGAGCGGCGTCCTTGCACATGCTAACTCCGAACGTAGAATCGACACTAAAGATATTTCTGTCGAGCTTCTCCGCATATATTACCAACGCTTCTTTCCCTGGCGGTACATGTTCCAATGGCTGAACCACAGCCCGGTCCCCACGAACGACTTCAAACACCGCGAATTCAGTTTGTGGCTCCACAACGACGCTGTGATGCGGTACCAGTCATACAAGACATCAGATCTGTTAGCAAGCCGATCCGCGGTTTACTTTGTTATCTGGTTGCTAAAATTTCTCCTAGCTTTCGCAAAGACGTATTACGACTGATGCCGAGACGTATCGAAATTGGGCCTGTGTACACGGCGGACCCTAGAGACCGCAAGACGTTCCGAAACTCGACCGCCTTCCTACCCATGGCGAAGGAACTATGTTTCGATATTGATTTGACAGACTATGACGACATCCGGACCTGCTGCGATAAGGCAAATATTTGCAACAAGTGCTGGAAATTTACGACCATGGCCATCAAGGTTCTCGACACGGCGTTACGGGATGACTTTGGCTACAACCACATCCTCTGGGTCTACTCTGGTCGTCGAGGTGTCCACGCCTGGGTCTGCGATAAGAAGGCTAGGGCCTTGAATGACCACCAGAGGAAAGCCCTTGCCTCCTACTTTGAGGTCGTGACAGGCAAGCAAGGCGGCAAGAAGATTAACATCCGTCGGCCGTTACACCCACACCTTTCGTAAGTCGTGTCCCAGACGCCTCATCCTCATTTCATATCTCCCACGAAGTGCTAACAAACTGTTCCTTAAACCTACAGACGAAGCATCGATATCCTTAAGGACCATTTCCAAGAAGACGTCCTGGAGGTCCAAGACCCCTGGCAGACCCCCGAGAAAGCAGACGCCCTTCTCCAGCAGATCCCAAGCCTCCAGCTCCGCGAAGCCCTGCGCAAGAAGTGGGAATCCTCTCCCGGCCGCTCCTCCGTCTCCAAGTGGGCCGACATCGACGCGCTGGCGCAGACGGACGCCATCGCCGGGCTCGACCCCAAGGACCTCCTCGACGCCAAGCAGGACATCGTGCTCGAGCACACCTACCCGCGCCTCGATATCGCCGTGTCCCAGAAGCTGAACCATTTGCTCAAGAGCCCCTTCGTCATCCACCCGGGTACCGGCCGTGTCTGTGTGCCTATCAATAGGAACGACCTCGACGGGTTCGATCCGCTGGACGTGCCGACCTTGCAGGGGCTGGTGGGGGAGGTCGATGCCTGGACAGAAGCCGATGGGGCGGCGGCGGCTATGGCCGCCGTGGAGGTGTCCGAAGGAAGTGGTGCTCGGAATAGCCAAGACGTAAAGCACATGCAAGATTGGGAGAAAACGAGCCTCAAGCCGTATATCGAGACTTTCAGGTCGTTTGTCACGGCGTTGATGAAGGACGAGAGGGAGATCGCGGTTAAGAGGGAGCGGGAAGAGGATGACGAGGTGGAGATCAAGGTTGAGTCATTGGACTTCTAGGGGTAGGGGATGCCGGTGTTGGGTTACCTACGTATATGGCGCAATATTTGTAGACCGCGTTGCCAGGTCCCAGGGCGAGAGGTTCTGTCGCCGTTGTTCTTCACGTTCGAATCTCCTTGGTTTGGGGGATATATTTGGGTATCATGTAACATGGCCCAATGTCCCATTCTGGTTCACGGCCAATGCACACTGCTGTGTGTTTATTGCGATGTCTCATATGAAGCTGCATCCTCCTCGGCCGGCGTTCCATCGTCTTCGGGGACCTCCTCTGCCCCGTCGTCACCTTCCTCGCCACGCCCGTCCTCCGTTGCCGACCCCTGCGGATCATTCCCCTTCAACATCCCCCCCTTACGTTTGGGGATCACTTCCATGAAGGCCTGTCCCCAATCGCCGCACTCTATCCACTTAGCCATGATCTCCACCACCTGGTTGGTGGTTAGGACATAGCGGCTCTGCATAGCCATGTATTCGCCAATCGGCAGTTTCGCCGTTCGAACCTTGAACTCCTTGGCTCGATTATAGCAGAGTCCCTTTTCCCTGTTCTTGTCTACTATCCCGCCAATGACATAACTGGTGTTCGCCTCTAGCCTATCGAGAGTATATGGAGACTCTGAGGTCAAGTAGACAACTGAGCGGTCGATATGTTCACCCTCTGGCTCCGCCTCGACTCCTGCCTCGCCAGCATTCGGCTTGATCAAATCGAGCAATTCGCCCCCATGCGGCCCTGCCATTTGTTCCCCGGCTTGTTTCGCAGCCTCCTTGAAGTCCCCCTCGTGGAAGCCGACATTCTTCCAATTATGATGCGAGTTTTTGAGCACCGTCTCAAAACGTTCCTTCAATTTTCCCTTCCACGAGCTGAAGTGCAGGCTGGCATGGTACTTGGCTTTGCGGTTCATGGCGTATGACCGCACGAGCTGGCTCGACAGCGACACCAGCTCCTGCTCACGCATGTACTGCTCGAAGTCGCAGTCGATAATGAACGAGACGGGCACCGGGCGATATTTCCACGGCTCCTTCTGCTGTAGCACCGTCGCAGGATCGATACCCGCAGCCTCGGCCTCGGCAATCTTTGCTTCCTTTTCAGCGCGCTTCCGGGCCTGCCGCTCGTGCCGCTTGTCCTTGCGCTTCGACCGTCGGTCTTCTTTATATTCCTCCCATTGTTTCTGTTTCCTCAGACGCTTGAGCTGATTCTTGGATAACGGCTGCCCCGCATTGGCGTCTCCGTCGTCGTCGTGCGCCGTGCCAGCCTCGTTGGTTGTAGCTTCTCGGTTGGCGCTTGGAGGGGAATTCTTTTTCGCAGCGCGATCGAGCTCGGAATCTGCCTTCCGCTTGCCATTGGCGCTCGACGAGGCGCCGGGTTCGATGGATTCCGGCAGCCCCGCCATACATGTATCCGTTGCGACGTGGTGTGTTTCTTTAAGGCCCGCCATGTCTTGAGGGCAGAGAGTGTCGGCAGGGAGAAGGTAGGGAGAAGCAAGCTTGGCCAAGTGGGGGGCTGCATTCTGCGCAAATCCCCCCACTTAGCGTGGGCGGTGAGTACCAAGCACGAGAAATGGACCCTTGGCGCGCTCCGACGCGTCCCCTAGCTCGGGTTTAATTGAATCGCGTCTCCAGCAGACGGGGCTGTAATTCGTGTCGTGAACCACTTCGTCCAAACACCCAAAATTCCAATCACGCCCCATCACCACCATTCCCTTCACCGCATGCGATGTTAACTTGAGCTACAACTTCTGAGGCATTGTCAAATCAAATAACAGCCAGAATGTCTTCCCGGCCAGAACTCAAGGTTTGTTGTACCTCTGCTTCTCCGTCCTTTCATCTTTTTTTATTCTGCTTCCCCATACATCAAATGCTGACAAGAGAACCACGGCCGAAAATTAGGTCGACGACGAGCATGGATTTATCCGCTTCTTCAAGTCACTCCCAACCGTAGACGACGACGTAATCCGCATCTTCGACCGAGGCGACTGGTACACTGCACACGGCGAGAATGCTAACTTCATCGCACGAACCGTTCGTCATGGCCGCCCCCCTTTCCCCCACTTTTTACTGACTCGATTTTGGATGGTAGGTCTATAAAACCACGTCAGTCGTAAGACAGCTCGGGCGCAATGATCATACCGGCCTGCAGTCGGTCACCATGACCGTGACCGTCTTCCGGCAGTTCCTGCGCGAAGCCCTGTACAAGTTAGGCAAACGGATCGAAATCTGGGCGAGCCCGAATGGGCGGATGAACTGGAAGATCGTGAAGCAGGCCTCTCCAGGTAACTTACAAGATGTGGAGGAGGATCTTGGCAGCCTAGCCGAAGCGGCACCCGTAATCCTGGCCGTGAAGATCTCGGCCAAGGCATCCGAGGCTCGGGCTGTGGGTGTGTGCTTTGCAGATGCTAGTGTCAGGGAGCTCGGGGTTAGCGAGTTTCTCGACAACGACTCATATTCAAACTTCGAGGCTCTTCTAATTCAGCTTGGTGTCAAGGAGTGTCTCATACACATGGAGAAGGCGGATAAGGAGAAGGACCCAGAGTTGGCGAAAGTGAAGCAGATCATCGACAACTGCGGCGTTGCCATCTCGGAGAGGCCGGTTGCCGAATTCGGAATCAAGGACATCGAGCAAGACCTCGCGAGGCTGCTGAAGGATGAGAGGTCTGCCACCTTGCTCCCGCAGACTGATCTGAAACTTGCTATGGGCTCAGCAGCCGCCCTCATCAAATACCTCGGCGTCCTCCACGATCCTTCCAACTTCGGTCAATACCAGCTCTATCAACACGACCTCGCGCAGTTCATGAAGCTCGACGCGGCCGCGCTGAAGGCGCTCAATCTCATGCCCGGCGCAAGAGACGGCGCTAAGACGATGAGCTTATTTGGGCTGCTGAACCACTGCAAGACACCGGTCGGTAGCAGGCTGCTGGCGCAGTGGCTGAAGCAGCCTTTGATGGACAAGAATGAGATCGAGAAACGCCAACAGCTCGTCGAGGCGTTTGCCAACGACACAGAACTTCGCCAAACCATGCAGGAGGAACACTTGAGGTCTATCCCTGACCTCTACCGCTTAGCGAAGCGATTCCAGCGCAAAAAGGCAAACCTGGAGGATGTCGTGCGAGCGTACCAGGCAGTTATCCGTCTGCCCGGCTTCTTGGGCACGCTCGAAGGTGTCATGGACGAGACCTACCGCGACCCCCTGGATGAGGCCTACACCAACAAGCTCCGGGAGCTATCTGACAGCTTGGTCAAGCTGCAGGAGATGGTCGAAACGACTGTTGACCTGGACGCACTGGACAACCACGAGTTTATCATCAAGCCCGAGTTCGACGACAGCCTGCGCATTATCAGGAAAAGGCTCGACAGGTTGCGTACTGAGATGGACAGGGAATTCGCGGATGCGGCCAGCGACCTAGGTCAGGAGAGGGATAAGAAGATTTTCCTTGAGAACCACAAAGTCCACGGGTGGTGCATGCGATTAACCCGGACGGAGGCCGGCTGCATTCGACAGAAATCCCGTTACCAGGAATGTTCGACGCAGAAGAACGGTGTCTACTTCACGACCAAGACCCTACAGGGGTATCGCCGCGAGTTTGACCAGCTGTCTCAAAACTATAACAGGACCCAAAGCGGCTTGGTGAACGAGGTTGTCGGCGTGGCATCCTCGTACAGCCCCGTGCTCGAGAAGCTCGGCGGTGTGCTCGCCCATCTGGACGTGATCGTATCCCTTGCGCACTGCTCCGTCCACGCACCCATCACCTATGTCCGCCCCAAAATCCATCCCCGCGGGGAGGGCCAAACAGTTCTGGTGGAAGCTCGTCATCCCTGTCTGGAAATGCAGGACGACGTCCAATTCATCACCAACGACGTCGAGCTAACGCGGGACAAGTCGTCCTTCCTCATCATCACAGGCCCCAACATGGGCGGCAAGTCGACCTACATCCGCCAGATCGGCGTAATCGCGCTAATGGCACAAATCGGCTGCTTCGTGCCGTGCAGCTCGGCCGAGCTGACCATCTTCGACAGCATCCTGGCGCGTGTGGGCGCCAGCGACAGCCAGCTCAAAGGTGTCTCCACCTTCATGGCCGAGATGCTCGAGACGGCCAACATCCTCAAGTCGGCAACGGCCGAGAGCCTCATCATCATCGACGAGCTCGGGCGTGGCACGTCCACCTACGACGGCTTCGGGCTGGCCTGGGCCATCTCAGAGCACATTGTCAAGGAGATCGGCTGCTCAGCGCTCTTCGCCACGCACTTCCACGAGCTGACCGCCCTCGCTGACCAGTACCCCCAGGTACGCAATCTGCACGTCACAGCGCACATCAGCGGGTCGTCGGCGGAGAAGCAAAAGGCCGAAGATCAGAAGCGCGAGGTTACCCTCCTGTACAAGGTCGAGCCGGGCGTGTGCGACCAGAGCTTCGGCATACACGTCGCCGAGCTGGTGCGCTTCCCGGATAAGGTCGTGCGCATGGCCAAGCGCAAGGCCGACGAGCTCGAGGACTTCACCTCGGCCAGGCAGGACGGCGACCCCGCACCGGCTCCTACATCCGCCGCCGCCGCCACCTCCGAATACAGCAAGCGCGACGTTGAGGAGGGCAGTGCCCTGCTCAAGGACGTGCTCGTGCGCTGGAAGGACGAGGTCCGCGCGGGCACCATGTCCAAGGAGGAGATGGTGGCCCGGCTCAGGGAGATGGTGGGGAAAGATGGCAAGCTATTGGCGAACCCCTTCTTTCAGAGCGTCAAGGCGTTGTAGATTGGAGATAGAGGCGGAAGGTAACGAACGTACTGTAGTCTACTGTACTGTACTCGCGTGCGGCGAGATGCGGCTTCCGATCCGCCACGGGGTGCTACTAGGGATGGATTACACTAGCTATGGGACACACTGGCTGTACTTTTTGGGTTGCTGGGCGTTCAAGGGCCGGGCGCAGGCAGAATGACGGAGCAATAGTACATACAACATAATGCCAATTCTCTTTTTTCAAATCATGTATACGTTCACAGCTATCCAACCCCACATATCTATACGTCTTGGTGCGCAAAAGGACCGAGGAATTCCGTATGACGAAAAGTCAATCATGCACCTCTACCCACCCACCTTGGTATGCGGCGATGGTGTACTTCCAATGCTCATGGCATGTCAGGTACAGAGGTTGTTCCTCGTCTGAGGGATCCATCACAACCATACTCCAATAAAAGAAGATGATCCAGGCAGTGATTGAGTGGCAAACTTGAATCTAGGGCTACTTGGCCCGGAGTCTTCCAAATGGCCCCGAGAGGTCCCCACCCCGTGAGCGGGACACCGGCATCCGAGCCTCGGCAACATTGCTAAATACACATGGTATCTCAAACAGCGCCCGCAGCATCACGGCGGACGTTCATGACCGGCTTCATTCTTAAGGCGACTCGACCGAGGCGCGGTTGGCCTGCCACCCTTTGGGGTGACCTGTTGGGGGTCGCTCTCCTTCAAACGCCACCAGTCGCTCACGGAGCGACGATGCTGAAAAAACCGGTGTTTGTGTATCTGTTCGCGGCGTTTTATTCTCCACTTTGCGACCGCGTTGACCGCGATGGCCCGTTGAGCCTGCTAGGATTTGGTGGACGAAGGTGACGGCCCATTCACGTCTTTACTATCCAACAATGTTAGCTGCAGGTCGCAAGCTATTGATTGAAACACACGTCACACGCGAGAAAATTAGCTTGCAAGGAGAACTTACTTACCAGTGCTCGATACTTTCGAGCACATTGTCGCCGTCATGGGTCATCACAACGTCCTGGACCGATGTCGGGCGTGGCGGGATGGGGGGGGCCCTCGGTGGTTGACGGCGCGGGATGCTGACGAGGTCCGGCACCTGGTCGGCCCTGACGTAGGCGAGGTAGTAGGGCTCGCCCTTAGTGTTAAGCTCCCCAAAGACGAACTCGGCCGGGTGCACCGAGACCACGGTGTCGTTGTATTTGCGCCAGACGTTGCGCTCAAAGTCGTGGATCCATACCCAGTAGTGGCCGGCAGAGGCAGTGGTCCCAGCGTGGCACACCACGGCATGGAGGCGGTAAACCACTTCGTGCGCGTCGGCGAATATTCTGTCCCGCTCCGCTATCAAACGTTCCTTCTCTTCCTTCTCCTCGGCAACGAACTTCTCCCAAAACCCAGCGACGCCAGGAGGCGGAAAGTCGAAGTCGTAAATACTCTTTGGTGGAGGTCTTGGGCTCACTCTGGAAATATCGGGTTCCTCAACCCCGTGTTTCTTCATCAACTGTTTCAACTCTGGGTCAGCAGCAAAGCCGTGAGCATTAGGATCGCTGTCCGTTGTCCCCGCGAGAGAGGATGTCTGGGTTTGAATGGGCTCATCCAACCCCCCTAGGAGCAGGAAACCATCAACCTCTTCTTCCGTAAGTTCAACACCCTGCGTGCTTGGTTCTGAGGGGCGGCCCGAAGCCTGTAATCCCGGCTTAGATATATCTGAACGCTGTTTCGCTGTGGAATCCGCCATCTCGTTCAGTCTAGTTTCGATGTCCCATTTGCGTTTCCTTCCCCTGTGAAGGGAGGACTGGGTGTCCGAGGTGTCCATGAAGCGATCGAGATATAGCGTCTCGGGAATGGTGATGGGGTTGGCGTTCTTTCTAACGCCATCCGATCGCTGGATGCAGACGTGGAAATGCGGCGCGGGCCGTTCGATGGTGGTGAATGAGAGGAGGTCGCCCGGGAGTGGCTCAAGATCGAACGAATTGGCCAGGGCGTCATACAAATCCCGTGTCCCTGACTGAGCCGGGTACGCTGTCACCCAGCGGTCGGATCTGCTCGTCCGGCCCCAATCCGATTCGCCAATCTTTTTGCGGTTGTCAATGAAGGTCGAGAAAAAAGCCTCCTCAATAGGATCTGGCGCAGCCTCAGAACCACTAATGCTGGAGACCTTGAACGCTGCTCGCAAGTGATCAATGGCATTCCCCATGACCTCGTCCACGTCCATCTGATCGGACCCGACATTGGGTTTGTCGAGCTCTGTGGCGAGCTCTTCGACTTTGAGCTTTGACATCTTTACCTCCCCTTCAGGCGAACGGCTGACAGTTAGGCCGGATGGCGCCGGCCCAGCAGGGCTATCCACAGTCGCCATTTCCTTGTCTATGATTTGATCGTCAAGTGTGACGATTAAAGGGGCTTCTTCATCGCTGTGGTCGACTAGCGTCTGCTGCGAGCCCGTAGAACTTGCTAGGTCGAATGATTCGACGTCCAGCATTGGTATGTCACAGACTTCCTCGACAGAGCTCTCGACCACGCGCGGCGGCAGTGGTGGCGCATCAGCATCGCTCGCGCCGGGGGCAGCTGTGGGAGCGGGATCCACGGACTGGGGGCGCAGCTTCTCCGGCCTCAGTAAAGCAGCGTTGGCGAGGCGTTGGCGAGGTGGAATCGAGCTATCGCCGGTCGCATCTAGGTTACGAAAAAGGGTGCCAAGTTCGCGTGTGACTAGATGACGAAGGTGAGTATCAGACAAGAAGAAAACATGAAGATGAAAACATACATTCATGACCGACAAAAGCTCTCCCGGTTTCCAGATCAGATTGGTTCTCGTCCAGGTTACTGCTGCCGGCACGCAGAATGTGGCTGAGATTTGCCTCGGTAGGCTCCAGGGCAGGCAGATCGGACTTCAGGGCCAGATTTCTCACGGCGTTGACGGAGTAGAAATACTGGAGTATGCTGTTGAGGTAGCAGGTATTCCGGAGATTGGCCAGACCGACAGGTAGCTCCACGTCCACAACTTCACGAGAGCGCTCCGAGGCGGTTGGGGCAGCGCCATCTTGGCTGGAGCCGGTGGAGGGAAGCAAGGTGTGGCGACTGGATAGAATCTCAGCAACAACGCCGTCAAAAGCGGTGCGGTTGGGGTCATTATCCGGCTTGTTGACTGAAATGACTTCCAGCGCGAACAACAAGAGGTCCAGATGGTCCAGATCAAGATCCTGAGCGAGTTAATACTTATTCTGTCTTGTAATCAGGCAACACGAAAGGCGCAGTCCAAACATACCGAGGATACGCTCTGGGCCATGACCGCAATACTATCCATCGGCCATCCTGGCTCCACGCGCAGGAACTGGCACGCCTCTGACAAATCCATATCTTTCCTGAACACCTCGATTCGGATTTCGTCGTGGCGGCAATCGTTCCAAATCTCGAGCAAGGCGAGCCGATGATCCGACTTTTGGGCGGGAGACTGGTCCCTAAAGGTTCGGTACACGCGAACGATATACGCTGGGTCCTCGGAGCAAGTTCTCTCGAGGCCAAAATGAGCATATGCCTTCCCGGCCGGGCTACCATCGGGGGCTACGGCGGTAGCTTCCCTCTCACGCTTTGCCATCAATTCTTGATGGGTGAAAACAAACATTTGGAGGTCTTCTGACCGGCGAGCGGCGATGGTACCGAGTGCTTCCAGATATACCGGCATGTGCTCCGGATCCGATTCAACCTGCCTACCGTACGCGAACTTGATCAACGCATCGTCAGCATCAACTGGCGCGCCCAAGGTGGCGAAGTGCTGCGTCTCGTCTTCCTTCACGGGCAATGTGCTAAAACAACGATGGCTCTTATCGCAGCCGAGAGCCCTCTCGAGCTGGTCACGGGCGCTAGCTCCAGAGATGGGCTTGACGACGGGTTCACCATGCACGGGCGGCCGGCCGGCAAGCACGCTCTGCACCTCGCACCTCACGTCGTCGTAAAAGGCTCTGAGAGAGCCAATCGGTGTTTTGCCTTCTGGAGGTGGCAGCCGGGGCGGCAGCCAGTATGACTCTCCCACATTTTCGGCGTGGTCCTCCTTAAAGCCCAGATATCGAAAGACGTGGTCGCAGTCTCGGCCGAACTGCACTAGAAATGTCTTGTTTCGGCAAGAGATCCGCTTTTGAGCTCCTGTCCCATCGTCATCAAGAATGTTTTTCAGGTACTGGTTCAGAGTGGAGAGGGCGGTTGTTAAGTAATGCGTCTCCTTCTCCGGACTAAGGTTCGCGTAGCGTCCTGGGTCTTGCTCCCTAGCAATCTTCAAAGACTCCTTGATCCTATTCTCGTCCATCACCAGCTTGAGCCAAGACGGCTTCAGCCGAGGTACAGATATCTCGAGGTTGACAGCGATGCGACAGACAGTGCAGGCATATCGGAACCGCCCCCGTAAGTGGTCGTTGTTGGAAGGCTGGAACACGGCGGATTCGGAACCAGGGTACCACGCAGCATCCTCGAGACGGAAATGGTGTTGCAGATGGGCCTCGCTGTCCCCGCCACAGGGAGGGCAGATGTGGAAGACGAAGTGGTGACGGCAACAGCTGCACATGCAGGAGAGCAAAGTCCTGCCCCGGCCCTCGGGGTCATGCGCCGCGTCATAGCTCTGCGAAGGTTGGATGATGAGATCGTGATCCGAGCCTCCGTCGGGACGAGGAGGGAAGACGCGCAACGCGGCGCACTCAGTCAGCAGTTCGTCCTTTCCACCCTCCGGGAGGTGGCCAGCAAGCCAATCCTGGACAAGTCGAGAGGCCAGTCGCCCGCCTAATGCCGCTGGGTGAGGCCCCCCGTCCTGGAGAACGGCTGGAACAAGGCCCTCCCCTTTTCCGGCGGCTCCTGGTTGTGTAACTTGCACCACTGGCGAGGGCGAGTCAGCAAGCGTCGGTGATTGTTCAAGAGCTAGCCCTGCAATTTGGGCTGTAACTTGATCGATGGACATGATGAACAGCAGAAAATGATGTAAGTTGACGGTTGTAGAAGCGCAGCCGGGAGACGAGAATAGAGTGATTAAGAGTGGTGGCTGATTACTTTTCTTGACACCGCTGGGAAGCCTTGCGGGTTTCGTTTTCGCCTATCGTTCTATCCGAAGGTTAAAAAATGAAGAGACCTTCAAAGCGACGGAAGTGGACGTACTAAATAGCGTCGTTCGTCTTTTTGCGCGCCCCTCACCGTGGTTGGACCTCGTGAAACAAAAGCGGGAATGAGAGAGAGTTGGAGATGCGGGGTGAAGGGCGACCTCGAGAGAGTGTGTGCGGTTGGGACAATGGCTGCGAGGTTTGAGCAAACTCGACTCCAGTATATTGTCAACAAGGCAAGCGACAAACCTCGGCCGGGACTAGGGCAATGATAGACGGGGCCGTTATCCTAGCCCGCCGATCTTGGGTGAGGGTGTTCCTGTTAACCTACGTACCTGGCCTGGCGTAAGGTGGAAGGAAATGCGGGACCCAAGATGCACTGTGGAGGGGCCCTGGTGTGTACCCAGGCATCTAAAATAGACACCCCTGGTTTTGGCCAAATACCTTAGGTTGCCCGGAAGAATACCTAGAGATGAACCCTCGATGATGAGGTTAAAAAGAAAGGTAATGAACCCAATATTCTTTTGCTGATTGTGGTGATGACTTAGGTCTGTGGTTGGGCAGTCGTAACTTTTAGCTTAGTGCCGTGGTTCGAGATGGGAGCTGACGAATCGCCTCGCCTCCCAACGTCTCAGGGAGGAAGCTCCAACTGTAACTAGACCGTTGCACAACCGGCAGTCGTTAGGTTCCCGCGGGCATATGTCTCGATGGTAGGCCAGCATAGGTAGGTAACTTCTTGAAAATGCGTAAAAATTGGTTGGTAACCCCTAGGAAGGTCATGCATGTTTATTCATTTGCTTCGCAACAAAACACGCCCTCTGGTCACTAGAAGATGCGCTGCTTCCCAGTGACTTGAACTGCCGGACACATGAATATCGCTACCAGTAATCTGTACATACCTATGTACATGTACAAAGTACATGTACCTTAGCTTGCTGTGTGTTGAGACTGAAGAGAAGTCGCAGGTGGGGTGGTGCTCTTATAATTACCCCACTTGTGTATCTTTGTAGCGAATCATAAGTCATGGATTGCAGCCCTGGAGCTCAGTGAGCGGCCCCAGCTTCGAACCCCATTTCGAACCGTCAATTACCCGTCAATCGACTTCAACTTTGGCCCTCTGCTTTTGCAGCTTAGCCTCTCCCCTCCACTGCTACCACCACCAGCCGGCAACATGGCGCCGACCGGGGACGACCACTACCATCCCAAGGATACCGTCCACGCCAGCGTCTACCACGGCGCGGCGTTCGGTGGCATAGGTCTTCTCTTCGCTGCCGCGAGGAACTCGCTGGCCAAGACAAACGTCGGGCCGTGGACCACATTCACCAGGCACGGCGGCATTGTCGCGACCTTCGGTACGTTCCTGCTTCCATATGCGTGCTTTGGCGCATATTTTGCTGACCCGTCCCCCCTTCCCAGCCGTCGCCGGCACCGCCTACGAGTTCACCCGCTGCGCCTCGGCCAACCTGCGCGAAAAGGACGACCACTGGAATAACGCCCTTGGTGGATTCATTGCGGGCGCGTCCCTTGGTCTGAGAAGTAAGGACAGACCCTGGCCCCATTCTGGCGCTCGACCACTGATCCCCTCCCAGCTGGGCGCATGCCCCGCATCATCGGATATGGCATTTTTGCCGCCGTTGCCACAGGCGCATACGAGTACACAGGGGGCACGCTGAGGGGATATTGGAACCGTCCTGAGGTAGACGAATACGAGCGGAAGGAGATGCTGCGCAAAACCAGGAGAAGGCCAATTGAGGAGACAATTGCCGAGATTGGAGAAGGCAGAGGTCAGTACCGTGTTCTGCCGCCTGCCGACTTTCCCCCGGATACGACTAACTCGTATCTAGGTATCAAGCCGCCGGGCTATGAGGAGCGAAGGCGAGAGAGAATCAAGGAGAAGTATGGGTTTGAGATCCACACAGTCAGCGCGGACCCCGATGCTTCCTAAGGTGCCGCCAGCGTGGCCTGCTGCGGGCTGTGTACATATAGCAGAAGACAGACTGCCTAGTCATCTTGCAGAATGGGATGGCTATATCATTCAATGTCGGCTCGGGCTGCATTTTTTGTGCTGAACCCCCTTTGTCTGCTTGCGCCAGGTACGTGTTGTCCGTTTTCCCTGCACATTCCCACCCCGACGCCTTTACATGATGATCCCGCTTAAGAGGCTGTTTATGAACGGCTGTAATGATTATAACCAATCACCTACATTGTTCTATTTCTGATTTCACACCATATTCCCCTTCTTTTCCCCGAGTAAGCTTCTCTAGGTTTGCTAATATATTCCAGTGTGTTCTTGAGCCTGCCGGCAGTATCTGTATGAACCCTATCGCCTACTCGGCATCATCGTCTTGCCGTGGGGTCGTTATAGAAGGTATAGTGCCCACCATCTTCCTCTTCTTCTCGTAACCCTCTTTCAACCTGATGATCTCTCGCAAGAGGCTGTTTATGAACAGCTGTCATGATTATAACCAATCACCTACATTGTTCTATTTCTGACGCCACGCAATATCCCTATCTTTTCCCGAGCAGGCTTCTTTCAGTTTGCTAACATATTACAGTGTGGTCTGCAGCTTAACGAGTATCTGCCTATATGACCTCCGCCGGGTATCATCGCCTTGCCGTAGGCTTGTTCTAGAAGGTATAATGCCACTTTCGTCTGTCATCTAATCCTTCCTTCACCTGATGATCTCTCGCAAGAGGCTGTTTATGAACAGCTGTCATGATTATACCCAATCACCTACATTGTTCTATTTCTGATTTTCGGACCCGAACTTCCTCGTCTCCTTTTTTTGTGTCTTCAGATCAGCTGACATCTTTCAAAGTGCGCAGCTCCAACTCGACGTAAGAGAGCCTTCTCGCCTGTGGCTCCCCAGAAAGGTATGGGCTGCTCTCTTCTTTTCCCAACACACACTTTTCACATGATGATCTCTTCAAGAGGCTGTTTATGAACAGCTGTAATGATTATATCCAATCACCTACATTGTTCTATTTCTGAGTTGCTTAAACGTTACTTCTTACATCCGTCGTTGCTCCTCCCTCAATTTCGGAGTCGCTGATATATTTTAGGTTCTATGTACTCAAACTATACTTCCATGGTCACCGTATTGGTTAGACTTGTGCTTCACAATCTTTTGTCTCTTATCTCATCCGTCACTCTTTTTTTCATATCCCCTAGCCTTTGGAACGCCTGCTTCTTTCAGTTTCATCCGTTTCAGGCAAGCAAGCGAGTAGGCGTCGTCTCTACGAGGAGTCACCCGGTAGATTTACATGATGCTTCATTTACATGTTACATGTTTGAAGTCCCTCGTTCGCTCTCTGATGTGACAGGCTCCCTCTAACTAGCCGAAAAAATACAAGGGCTTCCTACTGGCTACTGGAGCGCCTGGTTTCGAGATCGAGGTCCCACCCATTGTCTGATAGACTCTGCTCCGATCGATCCCCATTTGCGTCATGGTCCCATCTGAGAAAACGCTGACTTATCTTTACCACGTCATCAAGAAGGAAGGCTAGTTACCGCCTGACTCGAGTCTGAGATTGCCATGCCTGGCTTGGCCGAATAGAGCACAAACGCACTGAAGTTGGTAGCTCGATTTTGCTGCTGTCCAAGGGGCCGTTTATCGACAACCCCTGAATGGGTTGACATGTGAGCCGAGTTACATATCTGTACTTTTTTAACAAGGTATCTATTTCTCCGTTGCGCCGGCCAATTTCTCGGCGATATGTGCTACATACTATTCCCCTTGTGGCCAAAAGCTCTCCAGAAAAAGGAGTGGTTCAGAGATGTCCCCCAAAAAGTCATCTAAACAACACGTAAACAGAAAAAATACCGACCCGATAGGTAGCGTGATTATACAGACAACCCCCCAACCGTTCCGAACCGAAAGTGCCTCTCCCTCCACCTCCTTCCTCACCTCCCCATGGTACGCTTCCCGTAATCTCACATTACAGCTTCATACCCAGCATCTGGGCTACCTTCATGCTCTGCCTGATGCTCAAGTCGAGCATGATCTCCTCGCTGCCGCCAGGAATGGCGTAGGCGCGGACGTCGCGGTACAGGCGCTCAACCTTGCCACCTTGGCCGCCGCGCGAGTACGACAAGCCGCCAAAGATCTGCGAGGCCTCGCGGGCGCAGAACTCAAAGGTCACGGTGGATTGGGCCTTGAGCGAGGCGATGGGCCCGCCGAGGCGCAGCATAGCCTCAGTCTCACCCATTTTCTGGCACTGGTAGATGATGTTCTCGAGCCAGTTGTAGCTGGCTTCGATCTGGCGGGCCATGTGGGCCAACTTAAGACGGATGACGGGGTGGTCGATGAGCTTTTTGCCGAACGTCTTGCGCTTGCTGCCGTACTTGACCGACTCCTCGTAGCATACGCGCGAGAAGCGCAGGCACTGGATGATGATGCCGATGCGCTCGTGGTTGAAGTTGGTCATGATAACGCGGAAGCCCTGGTTCTCCTTGCCGATCAGGTTCTCGACGGGCACCTTGACGTCCTCGAAGGTGATGTAGGTGGTGCCGCTCGACCACACGCCCTGGCAGTCCATGCGGCGCGTCGACACGCCACCGAAGTCGCGTTCGATGAGCAGCAGCGACACACCGTTCATACCGGGGCCGCCGGTGCGCACGGCCGTGGTGAAGTAGTCACACCAAATGCCGTTGGTGATCCACTTCTTTGCGCCGTTGACGATGTAGTGCTTGCCATCCTCGCTGAGCTTGGCCTCGCAGGTCAGGTTAGCCACGTCGCTGCCGGCGTCGGGCTCGGTGATGGCCAGACAGATGCGTTTGTCGCCATTGAGAATACCTGGCAGGATGCGATCGATGAGCGGCTTCTTACCGAACTTGACCAGGGGCGGGCAGCCGATTCCAAAACCACCGATGACGTTCCACACAAAACCACCCGAGCCAGTGCGGCTGAGCTCGTCGGTGAGAAGCATCTCATGGAAGAGATCCCACTTGTCGGCGGGTACCGACTTGATGGAGTTCTGGGTGTAATCCTTCTGGTAGTGGGTGCCGAGCAACCCAGCTAGGTAGCCGCGGCGGCCCATCTCCTTGTACACCTCGGCCGGCACCTCCTTCTTCTCATCCCACTCGGTGACATTCGGCTCAATCTCCGTATCAATCCACTCCCGGATCTCGGCCCGAAGCGCAGCGTGTGTCTCGTTGAAGTAAGGCGAGTGGTGCTGTAAACGCAAAAATAGTTAGAATGGCCTTTACCCTCTCATATTTGGAGTCAAAGTGGTACTTACGCCCTGGTACCAACCGGGGTCGGAAAAGGGGATTTGCTCGCCAAAAGGCTCGAGAGCCTCGACATCTTCTTCGGGAGCAGCAGCAGCAGCCGCCTTGGGCGCCTCCTTCTTAGGGGCCGGCGCGGGTGCGGGAGGAGCAGCGGGTTTCGGCTTGGTGTCTAGGGAGCCGATCTGCAACTGCTTCTGATACTTCTTGAGGATGCCCTCGTTGTGGTATTTCCAAAACTGCTTAGACGCATCCTTGCCGGCAACTCTTTGTAGGATCTTCTTGCCGCCTGCGTCCCACATTTGCATTAGTAAACCGAGTGGTTAGGGCCATGGAAGGCAGGCAAGGTAGTGGGCTGAATAGCCACATCGCACATACCCGGGTGGTCATCTTGGAACTTGGTGAGATCATAGACGTCGCCGTCGACAACGATCCACAGGGAATCCGACTTGTTGTTCGACGCAACGTCGCTCTGGGTGAACGTTTTGGACATGGTTGTAAATGTCACACTCTGTCGTTCGCAGGCTTCGGACGGAAAGGGATATTAACGTTTAGGAGAATGGGCCTGGAAGCTAAGGTATGATGGGTGGGATGGGAAAGAGTTTGGGGTTGTTGGAAACAAATTGTAGAGGAAAGAAGGGCCCCTCTTCAATAAAGAGCCAGATTCGTCTCGGGAAGGGAAGGCTCAGGTGGGTGAGCATGCGACAACCGGATCCTCTGCAATCACATGCGAACCGGCGGACTGTCTAAATCGCTAAATCTGGGGCACCCACGGCACCCACGGCACCCACACACATGCATGCGCCTCTGTCCTGGGACCCCCACAACTAATCCGTGCTAATATTCGGCCGCACATGGCGGCCAACTCCGTTCTTGGTCCTGCTAAAGTATGTAGGTAAGGTAGGTAGTTATGGGGAAGACTGCTGGAGAGGCGGGCGGCGAAACCTAGGTACATAACCATTTCGTATCCAACCTGGAACGCTGACTGCGCCTTCGCGGGCCGGGAGGGGGCGGGGGGAAGGGTCGCAGTCTGGCAGATATTCTTGGTTGAATACATTCGTTCTATCTTGCTTCTTCTTCATCTTGCATTACATTCCAATAATAATGATTTGTCCCGAGTTGCAGAATTGTTGAGAGGGGCATTTTCGCAGGCATGTGATAGACAGTGCGCGTCGCGGGCTGCCACTGCTGTCTCCAATGGTCCTCGGCTGATGTCATCGCGTATCCGGCCAATGGTGGCGGACCGGATTACCACGCCAGATGAGCCGAGGCAAATTCTGTGAAACCCTGTCTCGTTTGTGTCAGCCAGCAAGCAAGCTGCGGACACGCATTGGATTCACACACTGAGTGGGCCAGGACTTGAAAAGCTTCACAAGCTTTACCGGGACAGGTGTTGTCTGGAAAGTGATGATCGTGCTGCAAAATTCAGGGGCGGCAAGCCGAACCCTTCATGCAAGTTGCCCTCTTAGCTAGCCCATATCCCTTTGACCGTAACACCATCAACGCCGTGCCCACCCTACACATGTTCGTCTGTCTTCTGTAAAAAGGAAACTGAAGCAAGATGCACCTTCAAAGCAGATCGTTTCGGAAGAGGACGGACCTTTTCCCCCCAAAAATGGCGCGCAACAGAATGAACATCAGCGTCTTCATCCTCAAGCGGCCCCGCGCGGCTTCGCCTTGGCCTTGGCCTTCTCCTTCTTCTCCTCCTTGATCTTCTTCTTCTTGGCCTCGTTCTGCTCCTCGAGTTTGCGCTTGTGCGCCACGCGCTCGGCCTCCGTTTTGGGAACGACTTTGAAGAAGCCTTCGATGCGCGACTGCTGCGAGCTCTTGAGGTTCTTCTCGAGGCGGGCGCCGCCCGACCGTACACGGTCCTCCGAGAAGCCCTTCTCCTGGACCAGGAACTGCACCAGCCCCTCCATGTCGGGCTTGTCCCACTTAAAGTCGCACAGCGGGTCGTCGGCCTGGTGCACGTCGGGCGAGAAGAAGAGGTCGCGCGCGTCCTCAAACGGCCAGTCATCCGGCACCGTGTAGCGGGACTTGGGGTCGTTCTTCATGAACTCTACAACCTTCTCAAGGCTGCCGTGCTCGCGGATCAATTTGAGCGCCGTGGACGGGCCGACTTTGGGGATAGGGTCGAGGTAGTCGCAGCCGAGAAGGATGCAGAGGTCAACGAACTAGAAAGGGCGTAAGGTACAATAAATATACTGGAGTGGTCGACTGGGAAGGAAGATAAGGGGGACCTACCTGTTTCCTCTCCATACCTAGGCCCTCCAAGACCTTCTCAACATGAATTTCCTGGATGGGCTCTTTGCGCTGCTCGCTGAAAGTGAGATGGCGCAGCAAGATTGGGGTGTTGAAGCAGAGCGTGTCCATGTCCTCGCTAGCCGCGGCATAGACCTTGCCAGCGCGCGCGAGCACCGCACACTGCGCCTCGGCCTCGGTCGGCGCGAGGATATAAGGGATGCCCATCAGTTTGAGCAGCCGTTGGCACTCGGCATTGTGCTCCCTTGTGACGCGCACTGTCCTGCGCGAGAACTTCTCCACGTCCTCAGCTGTTCCCGTCTCCTTTGCCTCCTCGAGCCCCTCGTTCGCCTCCTGTTTCCGCTGGAACCGCTTGGCCAGTTCGCCAGATTTGAGTTTCGGTGGGGCGCCGTCGAAGACGTAGAGTGGCTTGATTCCGTTGTCGACCATGCGAAGGGTGCGATAGAACATGCCCATCAAGTGCGATGTTGTCTCGCCGCTATCGTTCATGAGTTGTTGGCCGTCGGAACGCACGGCGATGAGGAAGCTGTAAATGCTCATGGAACTAGGGACCAGTTAGACGGATAGTAATCTTCGTGGGTTTAGAGTGAAATCGTACGCATCCTAAAATTTTGTTAGCCCGATACGTTCGAGATGCGAGCGCTGCGGCTTACAATTGCGACCTTGCGGCCGAATTGACTCTTGATGTCGCCCTCCTTGATGGCATCTGGAGCTTCCTCCTTGATGATGGAGAAGAGTTGTTTAATACCCATCTTTACTACTTCTCGCAGTTGTGGAGTTTTTGACAATGAATCGTTGATCGGTATGTTGGGCGAGAAGAATGTCCATACAAAGGTTGTCTGTCTCGCCTACTTTTTTCGTGATGTCACGAGAGTTTGGGGGATTCGAAGCTCGACGCGGTCCGCTCAGGGCGTGCGACGCGCCTTCCCGCGAAATACAGTGGGGCCAATTTAAACCCCGGCCAAGCTGCCAGGCCAACACCAAAGAGGCCGCTCACTTCTATTTTATATTTTATATTGATGTATTCGTATTTACACAGAATTGCTTGCTGCATCAATACCCATCAGAATTGACTAAAATACCTTAGATATGGAGAGTCGGTAATCTCATGACCCGAGTCATGTCCAGGCAATGTCAAGCACAGAGCACTTGGCAGGAAACCGTCCAAGGGCGGGGCTTGACTCGCTCGAGACCATCTCAGACGAAGTTGGAATCGGAAACGCACATTTAATACAGATTATGTATGCCAGGTAAGAAGATAAATACAGTGTAGGTATTTTAATCATTTATGTACCGAAAACAATAATTCTTGCTGCTCCCTTGCCCTGGAGAAATGGCCCAGTATCTATGTATTAAGCCGCGATCCAAACATGGTATGCAGAAAACAAGAGGCAGCGACGGGTAAATCAATATATGCTTCAAAATATAAACTGGAAGTTCTGATGGGGAAGTGGGTGGTCGTTCTCGCCGGTCCAGCCAGGGGACACCCCTTCCCCCCATCACCCGGACCGCTCGTCATGGTTGGTTGAGGATGTCGGACCGACATCGGCTTCGTTATAGCATGCCTTGGATGTAGCCAGGTCGCTTAGAACAAGATCGAATCTAAGCCCGAGTGGAGAACTCGCAGTACTGGAACAGGTACGCATGCGGGTTCGCTTGCCGGCGTCCCGCGCCCCGAGTAAGAGTGGCGAACGAAAATGTCTTGGAGGGGGGCTTTGATGCTGTCCCACGAGGACATCGTTTAAAAGTTCTCCTTGCCCCAGACAAAGTTGAACCTGGCGTCATCCGTTAGCACAAGTGAAAATCATGATGCACAGGTTGTTTGAACTTACCCAGGCTCGCTGTACTTGTTGCAGAAAATATGTAATGTACTGCCCAAACCCTTGGGGCCGCAGAAGAACACACCAGCCTCGGAAGGGGTGTGTAGTTTCCTGATGCCTCGGAAAATCATATCCCAGTTGGGGCGGCCAAAGTTGGTCGGCGATCGCAAGCCGGTGATCGTATCCTTGTCCGCGTTGGCGTCGTTGATCATGATGTTCGTCGCATCGTCGACCTTGATCTTGGCCGTGAGGTAGGTATGGATCTCGATGCGGTTGTCCACATCCTGCGCCTCGATGGCGAGAAGCAGGGAGCGGAACCACTCGAACGACCCGAAATCTCTGCAGATCCAGAAGAAGTACACCTTGCTGAGCCGCGTCTTCTTTTGTGGGTAGTTCATTCGGTACCAGATGGATTTAAGGATAGACGCGAACGGCGTCACACCGATACCAGCACCGCACAGAACCGAGACCTCGTACTTGAAGACGTCCTCGGATGCCGAGCCAAACGGCCCGTCGATGTAGACTCGCGGCAGCACCCGCCGTAGCGCGGGGTCCACTTCATCGTTATCCTGGTTGACGCCCACCACCTTGGACGACTCGCCCTTCTTCTTGTCAAACTCGCAGCCGAGTGTCTCGGCAACCGACCGGGTGAAGTCACCCACGACACGCATGTGAATCGAGATGTAGTCTTCCTCCGGGGCGCTAGTCAAGGTGAAGGGGTGATATTGCCACAGCGACACCGCGGGGCAGCAGAAGAAGATGTACTGGCCAGCTCTCGTTTTGGTGTGCTCCTTTTTGATCTGGATCTCGCATACGTTGCTCGGGTGCTGGATGACCTTGGAGATGTACGTCTTGTGTCTGCCGCGGATTTCGCGGGCGATACGCTCGGCAAGATAGGCGAAACCTCCGTACATCCAGTACTGCCAAAAGACGCCGATGGCCGAGGTGCCGATCGAGCTACAAAAGGGCGCAAAGTCGGACTGGATCATGCAGAAGGCGCCGTGGATCGACCAGAAGAAGAAGAAAATGATGAACATGTGGTGCGTGTACCAGAACCGCTCGTAATTTGCGCGCCGCGTCTTCTCGACCGAGGTGATGACCATGCCCGTCAAAGCAATGAGCATGACGTACCCCGTCCAGCCCGGTCCGGACACGAGATTGGCCAGCAAGAACCCGTAAAACCCGAGGTTGTTCTTGGCTGAGATCTGGGCGAAGTTGTTCCAGTGGGCAATCGTGTGTACCCATGAGAAAAAGAAGATGGACCACGCCGTGGTAATGTGGAATGTGATGTTCTTGTCGAACTGAATGATGCCGTTGAGCGGTGTCTGCCTCGCCAGCGAGATGAGCGTACGACAGACTGGGAACAGGATCAGCGCGACATCGACGTGGAGAACGAGCGCCGCGGCACGCGCGATCATGAATGTCGGCCCGAAAGTATCCCGCGCTATCTGCAAACTGTCCTTGAGAGCGTAATGGACGAAACTAAAGGCGAACACGGTCGCGTGAAGGATCATGAATACAAAAACAAAACTGTAGCGAGTGTCAGCATGGCTTGGTCAAGATACGGCGGACCGAAACCCACATTCGGCGGTAACCTTCGTTCACCATCCATCGGTCAAACTTTTCCCGCGGCGTCAACTCCTTTTGCCTCTCCTGCGTCATCTCACCCGATAGCAACATTCGTGTGAGGGGCGTCCATCTTGACCTCTCCGACTGCTTTAATGACCCCGCGCTGCTGCGATTGCCGCCGCCGTAGCCGTCGTATCCTCCGTAGTTGGCCATGTCGAGCGTCGTCCGCGTTGCCGCCGCGATCCCCAGGCGCACTTATCCCCTTGCCCTCGAGTTCCCCCCCCAAAAACCTCTTTCGAGATCCTGGTCTCTTATTCGTTGCTGATCACCTCAAGCCCTCTCTCCAGTGGGCAGCCGATGCCCGAAAACCCCTCCAACAATCCGGAAATTAAAAAGTCGCTTGAGAATTGAGACGCGGTGCGTGAAAGAATCGGAATCGGAATCAGAACCTGCTGAACCGGCGAGATAGGCCCATCTAAGCGATAGTCGAAAAGAATATTCGTCGAGCAGCAATGCTAAGGAGTGGATATGGAGCCTGCATTTGCCACAGGGGGCGAGGCGGTGATGGTTAGCAACCAAGCACCTGGGAAAGATGCGCAGCACCAACGAGGAAAAAAGGGGAGGGAGTGGAGGGGAGACCAGAAGGCCGGGTGCGGGGGCGGGCTTGGTTAAAGTGAAGAGCAAAGCGATCAAGCACCTGGAAACATGAGGTGATTTGTGTAGATCATACCTGTCCACAATGCCTGGTCTCTTCCGGCGGCTGTCGTTTGCGCAGGAGAGAAGAAGGGAAGAGGAGGATAAAATCTGACCACTGCGCCGGAGCGAGACAGCGTGGAAACGAAGCACAGAAACGTGATGCAAGAAGCGGACACGATTGGCAAATGACTCGAGAAAGGGGCACAGCGAGCTGGCGCTGGGAGAGCGTCCTTGGGGCAAGAATCGCAAACGTGGAACCCTTCCAGGGGGGTGATGTTGCGTCCTGTGTCTGATAATGTGGAGGAGAGGGGATGGGCAAGGAGCACGACTAGCAAGCAGTGAAACTCAGGACGCCAAGAAGGGGTAGGGATGCGGTGTTACGGGCAAAATCGAGCAAAATCGAACGAGATCCCACATCGTCGAAACGGACGCTCTGCCGAGATGCGAGCCAAGAGAAGCCCTGGCAGCGGGAGACTGGGGGGCTCTGCGGCAAAGGACCATCTCCGCCACTGCAGAGGTCCCCGCCCCCAACTCTATCCGACCTTCGGGACAGTTAAAAACGGCAACAAGGGTCTCCAGCTGCTCACATGGCCCGGGATGGATCCCAACCGCGTGATGCCAACCCTCACGCCGCAGAACCAGCCGGGCGCGTATAATCTGCCTTGCGTAACCAGCTCGGCACCGGCAATCCGACAACAGATCTGGAAGGCCCTTCTCATCAACCACTTTCCGTCCGAAAATCCAGCGAAAATGGGGCGATTCTCAGGTCTTTGGAACAACGGCGACCTGTTGGTTCGCCCTCGCCAAGGGTCAGGGTCGAGGTGACTGTATGCAGAACCACTGCGTATGGGAATGAATGATCAGACCGATCTCCCGGTAAGACAGGGTATGGCGGGTGGGTAATGGCGCCATTTTCGAAGGGGGAAAAGCCAGCCTTGCTTCATGTTCTTCATTCGTGGGCGTGCTCCCGGCGAAGCGCTGCGTTTTGGGTGGGAGGGCGGCGGCAGTCTCAGTCTCACAGCAGTCGCTGCCAAGACCGGGATTTGGCGACCCCACGATCGCCTGTTGAAGGACTGTGATTGGCCAAAATGGGTCGCCGAGGGCGGTCGGTGTTGCGGTTGCTGTTTCGGCCGGGATCCTGACACACAATGCCCCAATGCCCCGGCCCAGCGCTTTGTCACCCTGTCTCTCGCCCTCGCGACTCGGCGATATTGTGCCACGGAGAACCACGGACACAACTCATTGCAAGACGCCATTACGGCCGGCAGGTGTCCCGAAAAAGCTTGACAGTCTGAAGTTGGAGGGTGCTAACACCTGCCTCGCCACTGTCAGCTTCGACAACGTGCGAGTTGGGCTGTATAGCGATGGGAACAGGGCACGTACGGGAAGCAGGGCCATGAAAGGCAAACGTTTGATATCCCCCTTCGTAGAACGCGCGTCTATTGTGCGTTATTACATCCGCACATCATGCGTAAACACAATACCTGTCCACACAAGCAACACCGAATGTCCCGTCCCCAGCCGCCTCACCCCTGAGCAGATCGCAGACTGCACGATTACCGGCGCAGGCCCAAGGCGCAGGCTGGCGTCGAAGCCCGGCCTGGGCCTCTTGAACCAACCCAACCGACACTCGAACGATTTCGTGCACAATCACCGACGGGATTCTACACAGCAACCGGGCCGCAAACCAGGCCATCACATGACTAACTCGTCGGCCGTGACAATCCTCCATCTAGGAGGATCCTACAAGAGGAATCTTCTCGCTTCCTGCTCGGTCCCCTGGCGTACACAGTAGAGTAGATGCCGTTCCTCCCGGGGTTCGGTGACCCCATCCCGGCCAACTGTATTGCACCCAGATCTAGGTAGCAACACCACCCCCATAAAGCCCTATATAAGCCACCCCCAAGACAGAGCAAACCACCAACCACCATAAGCCGGGTACCCAGCCCCCTACATACATCGCTAGTCATTCAGCCAAGGCGGCGTGGAATGAAGGATATCCACCCATAATCGTGACGAAGTCCGGGGGGGGAGGAGATCAACGGGAGCTAGCACAAGCTGCCGATCGATGTAGCCTGTTGGCGGGTGCTGTGCCTCATCTAATAAACCCTTCTAGCAGTTAACCCCCGTGGAACGTGGGCCCGAGAGGCGACAGAGGTGCTGGCAGAGAATACGGGCGGAGTATATCTGGGGTAGGTGGTACTCTGACATTGACCTCCTTTCTCGGCGATGGGCGAACTACCACATGTCCCATGTTAGTGTGATGCCTTCGGAATCTTGGCCGAGCTGATGATGGGAAAACGGGGATCGAGCAAGAGTTGAAATACAGCATGAAAGTATCAGAGCACATTCAAGGACACGACAGCACTAGTGAACATGAGATGTGGTATTAGTGATTGAATTTCCCTCCGGCGCGGTTTATGCAATCTAGGTGAGTAGGTAGGATCACGCGTTAGGTTCCAAGTGACGACGGATAGTCAAAGAGGGTTGCGTGCAGTGACCGAACCCCCCCGGTTCCCAGGCTAGGTGATGCAGTATGAATGATTCGGGAGATGCTGCCAAACTGTGGTGCCCCTGCCAATCCCATATCACTCCAATCAAACCCGCATGATAAATGGTACCGTGGATATCCCTCGCCGCTTTCTCAGAACTCCCAGAAACTACCGCCCGCCGCGCAGTCCAAATGGCAGATTATCCCAGGGTGTAGGACCCGAGCCGGCCGTTGGACCACGCTAAGCGCCCCAGAAACCAGTACGATCAACCGCAGCCAGACCGATGCAAAGGCCCCGGTTTGCAACCGTTAGACAGCATACTTCCGAGTCCACTCGCGGGCTGTCTGCTCATACTTCGTACGCTCGGTCTTGTATACGTGAGCAATCTCGGGGACCAGCGGGTCGTCGGGGTTCGGGTCGGTCAACATCGAGCAGATGGAGAGCAGAACTATTGAGAGGTCAGCTATTAAAGGTTCAAGAGTGATGAAGTGTATGGGCGTTCGCCTACCCTTTGAGATGGTCAAGGCAGGGCTCCACTGATCCCGCAGAATATCGAGGCAGATGCTGCCATTTGCGTTGATGTTGGGGTGGTAGATGCGGGTCGTGAAATGGACCTTTGGGGGCTTGAAGGGATAGTCGGTAGGGAACTGGATCTGAAGGAAGAAAACGCCGCCAGAATATGGGGAGTCACCCTGTAGTCGATATTGATTAGTGTCTGTTCTTCCTCGAGTTTTAGACGGCCAAAACCACTTACCGGACCCATAATTGTCGCCTGCCATTGGAACTGAGAAAAATCAAGTTAGCAGAGAATGTCGTTTAGTCGCGTCGTGCCGGCAGGAGCGCGTTGCATGTCGGCAAAGCGGCGATCGGCGGGTTAAGGAGGCACATACGAGATCATCGCCAGTCGGTCCTGCGGAGCACGAAGAGGGCGGGTCCCTGTAAAAGAAGTCAGCCTCCGGAATCCCGTAAAATGCCAGAATAAACGGTCTCCCGATTATCTCGGAATGGTGATCGAGCCCCGGGTTGCGGCTAGGACCCCGCCCGGCTTAGCCCCACCATGACGGACAGTCGAATGACGGCACGCCGGCGGAGCAAGCGGCCGGAGGTGTGCAAAATGGAACTCGGGGATGACTTACCGGCCGAGGTCGGCGAGTTCCTTGTTAATACGCTTCAGCGCCATGTCTTGTGATGTGTGATGTGTGGTTGATGTCAAAATGTCGTCGTCGAGAGGGCACGGTCACTGCTGAATTTAAGGCTGTCAGCAGGTCGCCTATGGAAGGGCACAGAATCCGAATGAAGCGGCCCGAGATGCACACACAGTATGTGGCAACGGCCCACGACAGAATAATGGAGGGCAAAGGAGGGTCGCAAAAAACGTCGAGGCTTACCAATAAACAGCCGATATGAAGGACGAGCGCGATGTGCAGGGTGTTGGAGACCGGAATGACGGAAAGTCGACGAAGGTTGTCAGGTTGCAAGAAGGAAAGAGGGGGGAGGTGGGCGGTCTACAAAGGCGGTTTCGGGCCCCACTTCGCCAAAGGCTGAACCAGGCAATGCTGGCCCAAGGATTTTTCGGGCAAGAACTGCGCAGCGGCTGGGTCAGATTTGGCGCCCAATCGCCAATCAGTGCTTTGGCAAAGGGCGTTCCGTTTGCTCACGCGACGCCACTGCGGGTGACCACAGTGCCACATCAGATGCTTTAACAGAACAACAAGTAATTCAGCAGGGCAGCTGTTATCAGATGGACCCCCATCCCGTTGCGACCCGAGCAACAACCGCGCCTCGAATCCAGATCAACGCGGCTAGCCCGAGGACTGAACTGCGTTTTGTTTATGCTTGGCGAGACCATTGATCTCCAATACAAGGGGCACATTCCCGAGGAATAGATACCTAGCGGATATGAGGTGTGCGCCTGCGAAGCCAGCTTGGCCAGGTCCGCACATGCTTTGGCTTGGAAAAAACGCAAGTCTTGCTGAGCAAGCGCCTTGAATGGCCCGGCTTAGCTTATCCAATGACTGGCAAACATCTTTCGGGGCATTCTCCGTCAATGTCTTTGTTTATTGGTACTATTGGCGAGCCTGATGTAAGGGACCTACCAGTTCCCTCCGAGTCCCGGCAACCCCCGACGTCCATAATAGTATGTGCATAATGAATCTAGTCAAGGCCGCAAGAAGTCGTGAGCCCAACTCCGTTCACATGGAGATGTGTCGAATGGTCGGGCAATACCGAGCATCCGATATGGTGATTAGATATATGCCCACCCTGGAACGCCTTTGGAGCGCCGAATATCTACCTAAACAAAGGCCTGGACTCCTGTAATAGCCCGCCCGAGAATCAAACCTGCTTCGGGTTAGCTCATCATCTTCCGCATGCTAGCAGCAACATCCTCGACTTACTATGAATATCGCTCTGGCCTTCATATGTCTGGGTAACATAAAGGTTTGCGACATGACGACCGATCATGTACTCGTCGCTGACAGCGTTGCCGCCAAATATCTCCTGCAACACCCTCGAGTTGTGGAGGGCCCTGTCGCAGTTTTGGCGCTTGATCATACTAATCATCTCGGGGGTGGCCTTTCCTTGGTCCTTCAGGCGGCCGACCTGGAGGGCTGCCAGGGTGCCGTAGGCAGCGTCGGTTGCCGCATCGGCCAGCTTCTTTTGGATCAGCTGGTACTTGGCGAGCGGGTTACCCTTGAACTGCTTCCGCTCGAGGGCGTACGTCCGGGCTCTGTCGATGCAGTCTTCGAGGGCGCCCATAACACCGAGGGCGATACCGTATCTGGCGCTGTTGAGGCAAGTGAACGGTCCCTTGAGACCCTCGACCTCGGGGAACATGTTCTCCTTGGGAACGGGGCAGTCCTCGAGGTGGATCATACCCGTAATCGAGGCGCGGAGCCCGGTCTTATTCTTGATAGCAGGCGTCTCTAAGGTTCCGACAGGGCATTGCTTCCTGTCGACTAGGAAACCGCGGATCTTGCCTGTCGCTTGTAGTTTAACCCACACCACGAGCAGGTCAGCAATAGGTGAGTTGGTAATCCAGGTCTTGGACCCTGTGAGCAGGTAGTAGCCCTCCTTTTGCGGGTGCTCGCGCGCGACGGCTTCCATGGAACCCGGGTCGCTCCCGTGATTTGGCTCGGTCAGGCCGAAAGCGCCGATAAGCTTGCCCTTGGCCATTTCGGGGAGATATTTCTCCTTCTGCTCTGCCGACCCAAAATCGTGGATAGCGCCCATGGCCAAAGACGATTGGACGGACATACTGCTTCGATAACCACTATCGACGCGCTCAACGGCGCGGGTGATCAGGGCACCAGCGACGGTTGACACACCGGCGCAGCCATATCCATCGATGGTGGCGCCCAGAAGCCCTAGTTCACCCATCTCCTCGAGAATTTTGGGATCATAATGTTCATCCCGATATGCCTCTAATTGCGTGTGAGTTAACGTCGGTCAAGTCAAGTGTCGGTTACGAGTTCAAGGGGCGGGCCTACGAAGCACTCGCGGCAGTAGTTGCTCCTGGCAATACCGCTCAGCTGTTTCCGAGATAGCCAGCTCCTCCTCGGTCAACAAATTCTTGGATGCCAGCGGGTCTTCCCAGCTAAACTGCGAGATAGGAGAAGTTGAAGCATAGGTCCTGACACTTGGAGCGGTTCGAGTGTGAAGCAGCGCCCGCAAGGGCAGTCGTCGCAAAAGAAGCCGTGACATGGTCAATGCCTTGAAAAATGTTAATTTTGGTCCGAATTGAACGAAGGGAAAAGTAAACACTCACCCCCGCTCTTGCCTCGGAAGGTCACAGAGATCGCCGCCGTGTGCGGACCGTCGTCTAGTGCCGGCGTGGACTCGTGGAGACGATCCCCGGTGCTAGCCGGGTTGATTCGGGTGTTGACGACCGAGGAAGACCAATATGTGGGTTAGGGTTATTTATATGATAGCTATGGGATCTCGAAGGGTCGGCATTGATGCCAAAGTCAAGACATGAATGCTGGTTTTTTTGGTCGGAAGTGAGATTAATATGGGTAATCCGAACCCTGGAAACTCTAAAGATGCAAGCCATACATCAAGACTGACACCCCAACCAACGCCGCGCAATGCCCTCTGCTTGGATGCTATATATAAAGCCATGCCAAACCCGCAGTCTACCTTCCGGTATCATTAGATAGCGTTGCCATCTCGTACTCGCCCGCTCCGTCTCTCCCTCTCTCTCGGCCTCTACCGCGCGAAAAGCCCTCTTCCTCATCCCCATTCAAGCCGCCCTCCCCGGCATTGCCATTTTCTCCTCCGCTACCTCCAGCCGTCGATGCCGCACCGCCGCCGCCAAACGTGATCGGCTGGAGCTGACGGTAGCGACAGCCCCACGTTGCCAGCGCAACCGACACCGCACTGGCCGCCGCCATCGAGAGCCACCATGCCGTGTGGCGTGGGAGCTGCCCCGTATACAGCGTTACGATAATGAGGTGGATGGCGTGTACCGAGAGCGCAAAGTCGAGCACGAGTTTGGAGCGCCCGACCAGTACTACTATCGCGACGGCCCTGTTGTATTACGAATAGGGTCAGCCATGTGCCGAACACACCCAATCTGCCAGCGCCCAGCCCCTCAAGGCACAGCGCCATCGACGGAGATACGTACATCACCAACCCCCCATCCAGTATCCACACAAAGCCCATCAGCCACCCCTGCGTCGTGTCGCCGCGCACGGCGTCCCAGCCAAATATGAGCTCCATGCTGAACGCGGAGCCCGCGACCAGCACGGTGAAGAGCATGAGCACCAGTGCCACCGCATAGTACAGCGCTTGCAGCGCGGCAATCTGGCTGAGGATCTTGAGCGGTGGGAGCTCGGCGAGGGCGCCCGGGCGAGGCGGCCGTCGCCGACGCGCCATGGGATCGTTGTGGTCGGGAAGGGACGGAGGGACGCTGTGGTTGTGCGCTTGTCGTCAAGTGCGGGGCAGTTGAATGAGGCCGTCAATGTATAGTTGGGCTGATGCTAAGAGAATTCGGGGGCCGATCTGTATCGAAATTTGTGGTCGGGAAAGTGATAGTTCCATATGTTGGCGGCGCAACCGTAACTGTAACCTCCGGATTGGACAGCGATGGGTGTCACGAGGAGCGGAGGGAGTGATGAGCGGTTGGGCAATATATTTGCGTTGAGGTAAGGTAGTTTCTCGAGGGCAGTCTAGATGCTCGTCAACAAGTTCACTGCCTTGGTAGCGATACGTGATTGAGTGGCTTGAAACACATAAACTAAATAGAACATTTGCAAGACCGAGATCTCACCTGCGCAATGTCGCACTTTCCCCAGCGTAATTACTGTGTACGTAATCTCGTAATCTCTAAGGAACCGGGGCTCAACGGGTGACCCCACCGCCCCGCTTAACTTCGGTACCGTCACCCCCAAGCTCGCTTTCGCAGCGGGATATTCCGAATTCGATGTTCGAAGCTCCGTCGAAGCTCGAAAGACAAGTCCAGGATACGGACAAAACCAAGACGACAACGCCCCCCGGCCGAATTCAGGAAACCAATCCAACCCCTACCGATCGATTTCGTCTCTCCCAGATCCACAACACCCCCAAAAACAGAACCAATCGAGCAAGAGATACAAAACACACATAGCCCCGAAGAATCTAGGAAAACACAACCAAGAATGGGCCTCCTCCCGAGCCTGAACCTCTTCGGCCCCGCCAGCGAAGCCGACAAGCGGGCGACCGAGGTGCGCAGCGGCGCCGTAGCCCCCAGCCGTGCCGAGCGCGCCCGCTGCTGGGAGGCCCGCGACGCCTACTTTACTTGCCTTGACGCCAGCGGCATCGTCGACGCCGTCAAGGACGACAAGAAGGCTGCAGCCGCGTGTAAGGCCGAGAGCGGGAGGTTTGAGAAGGACTGCGCAGCGCAATGGGTACGTTTGCGTCTTACTCGTTTCTGTCCGGCGTTCTTTGGGTTCCCTCCCTTTCGAGCGCGCAAGAGCGCGCGCGGGGGGGGGGGGGGGAAGGTTGTTCGTAGTTGGGGGGGTTTTGGAAGAGGAGGGTTTGGGGGGGGTGAGGGTGTGGAGGGGCTGCTTCGCTATGCATATCATCAGACACTAACGGGATTTGGCTAGGTCACATACTTCAAAAAGTGGCGGGTACAGGACATCCAGAAGAAGGCGAGGTTGAAGGAGCTGGAAGCGCAAGGGGCGAGCAAGATGGACGTGCAAACGGACTTCGCTGCCCGAAAATGATATCGGCGGCTGGCTACGAGCCGCGGGTTTGTGACGATACCACCGGAGTGTAACATACGATGTATTATGTCTGTCTATTCATATGGGATCCCCTGCGGCTCGGCGTTGGCTCGGGTCGGGTATAGAATCATGCACTGCTTTCTGATGACCATTATTCCGGTTGGGAAAATGATGGATGATACACCTGACATTCCTTCGCCGAATACAAGTGAGCCGTCCATGCCGGTAATACACACTCTGACCTCTATGGAATAAGCATTACTACCCCCTTATTGACTCGCAATTGCCGAAGTTTATCACCCCAGCCAAACAGTAAAAAGGACCGCGATCTTGCAATTGGAACTCTTCATTCATTAAAAGAGGGAGGCCTCCATCGCCGCTAGTATATCCATCGTTCGTAACATTGATCTATTTCTAACGAGCAATAGTGTAACTGTAGCAACCACCCGGCCGGCTATGAGTGATTATGACGAGAAGCGGAAAGATGGATCCAAACAACATAAGAAGAAACAGGTATGAACATGAAGAAGAATAAGGAGACAACTGTAAAAGAGACAAAAGAACTTCCTTGGCGTGTATGCTGCTTGATGCGTTGTGGTATCATGTTGTGCAATGAGACAAGTGTGCTAAGAGATGAAACACCACCGGGCCCGTACAGTCTCCCGCCATTCACCCTCCTCTTTCCCCCTCCATCACTGGATCGACCTCAGTCAGCGATCGCCTTGTCGTACGGGAAGGGCGGATTTTGCGTAGGGCTCGACCCAGATGTATCCTCGGCAGGAACCGATGTCGAGCCTGGCCGCACTCCTCCAGGCGGCCTTGTTCCTCCGACACCCAGTCACTTGGCGACCTCTCATCCAACACTGGGCCTCCCGTTGGTTCGACGCCATCGCACTACGACACGTTTTGTGAACGGTGGTGGCCCCCGTTCGGAAGGGGTGGTAAAGCCTTGTCGAGGCTGTCACGGCTGATCTGTGGCCGAAGACCTAGCGATCTCTGAGACCCAGTGAGACTCTTCAAACCGCCATTGCTACTGCTGCCGCTAGCACCAACGCCATAACCGCTGTCGGCACTTTCTGGCTTTCCCCGTGCAATATACCCATGACCGGTTTTCGGTGGAGTCGGCGGCGGGCGTGTCTGGAAACTGCTGCCCCTACTGCCGTTCCGGCTACTAAGAAGTGGGTTGCCAAATCCCGGGGCGAGCTCGTCGCCTTCCTTAGCAGGGGTCAACGGCCGGACCTCGCTATCGGTGGTGAGACTGCTCACACGGCTGGTACCGCTGCGATCTCCCGTTGATGTGCCCTCCATTGCTTCTTCCACGACCGGAAGAACAGTTGTCTCCCTGCGCTCAGCAGTTGCTGGTGCATTCGGGTTGTGGCTAGCCTTTCCGGTCCCCGCATTGTTAGGAGGACCAGTGATGACCGTTCTCAAAACACGCTCTGGAGCATCATCCTCTTCGCCAGCCAACTCCGGAATTCCTGCCTGTTGCCCCACCCGGCTTTGACCTGATGGTGACGAGGAAGGCGGCAGCGGAGGCTGGTAATTGGGCACGGGAGGGATCGCCGCAGCCGCTTCAGCTGCGAGCGCAGCGTCCCGTTCTTGGGCGGCTCGAATAGCTTCTTCCTGTGACGTGGCCATGCTCGAAATGAAACTGATGAACCTCTCGCCGTACTCGTGAGGCGGCAGTGCCGAGATCTGACTGCGATCACTCGAGAGGCCTTTCCAGAAGTGCTCTATCTTCTTGATGATACCGTACTAAGAATCGTGTCAGCGCGTGTTATTCTCTAACAGAAAAGGAAGGCGTTTAACATACGTGGGTAAGGCAGTCGATCACTCCCAAGTAGTAGATCTCTTCTCCTGGCGAGTTGTCCTCGTGCGTCGCCCGGAAGCCACCGTCGTCCTGGTTAAAGATGAAGCCCGGCCGGCTGTGCCCTTCCTCAAGCTCGTCCGGCATTCTGCTACTTGTCTGCCCCATTGGCACCGGCTTCTCGGACTGTATCATCTGCCGGAGCTCTCTGGCCTTCCGTTGGTTCTCCAGTTTGGAGGGAGTTCGCATAAGGACCGAGTGGGGATCGAAGTCTTCCGAGGCGTTGCCGCTCCCGCCCGGGTTGAAAACACGCAAAGTCTTATCCCTCAGGTTCTCCTCGTTGCCTCGTTGGAGATCGTGGATGCCTACGAGCAAAGAGTAATCCATAATCTGCAATCTTTGCAAGAGCCGCACATCCTTGTAGAGTTGCTCAAGGAAGAGCTGTTTCTTCTGGAGGCCCAGCTCGATGTTCCTCTTTCGACGGAGCCAGTTCAGGTCTTTCAGGGTCGCCCGTGGGTTGTTTTCCAGGTCGTCTTCCCTGTAGTCCCGGCCGACAGTCGAGCCCTTCAGATCGAAGGTCTGGTGGATATCTCGGTGCGGGGGGAACAGGTTGTTCATGACGACGAAATGGATCTTCCTACCGTAAGGCATCTTGACGCGGTGAAGGCCGTAGAATTGCGACAGGAGCGTGTTGGGGTTGTCCTTGACGTGCTGGTAGTAATCTTTCAAAATCTTGCGGAGGAACTTATGCTCGGCGTGATGGATGGTCTTGATGATGTACTTGTAGTCCCGGGAGAAGTAGAAGAAACTTCCGCTCTTTCCAGGGGATCCGAGCTCCGACAAGATGTACTTCCCGGTCAGCGACATCAGGTAATCGGCGGGGTCCAGGCGAAAGAGAGTGCGCAGGTGGCGGAACACCCAGGGAGCGTAGTCCTTAAACTTGAAGTCGTACTTGGCCGACGGGACCAACTCGTTTCCGGCAATGTCGAATGTCGACTTTTGTTTGACGTCAAAATCGGCGTCGGTCAAGGGCCGGTCGAGCTTCGCGTTGGTTCTTGAAACGGCCACGCGGATGCCGGTCAGCATGTTATATGCCGTCACCCAGTTCGCATGCGTCTCGTCGACCTTGGTGCCGACCAGCACCCTGTCATCGTCCTCAATCTCCCTTTTCCTACGCTTGCTCGCCCGCTTTTGCCTGTACGCCTCTGCCCACCGCATCGCGTCCTCATCCGGAACCACCTCGTCCCGCGGGCCATCTGAATGAAGGGATCGCGTGTTTCTCCGAGCTAAACTTAGCGATGCCCTACGACCCCCGCCGGCCGTGATGGTGGGGGAGAATCTGCCGCTGGAATGGGCGGTATCGATTCCGTCTCGTGAACCGCGAGCGGAGGAAGCCTTGGGGACTTCCAAAGTGTGCCGATGTTTGATGCCCGGCACAGGTGGGGTCTGCAAAGGACCGGACGAGCTCGGCTGGTCGTACACGGGTGGTGATGAGTATCTGTGGGGTGCAGGTTGGTTTCTTTGACTCGAGGACGGGCTCGAGGCTTGAGAGGCGAGGGTCGGAGCGCTGGCAGCAGGGAGTGTTGTTGAGGGAGCTCCGTTCTGAACAGAGCGGACGTCACCTCTACCAGCAGGATGCAAGTATACCTCGACCTCTGATTGTGCCGGGGGGGTTTTGTTGCCCGAGGGGACACGTGGAATACCGTCGCCCAGTTTCCAGCCCGGTAAATCGGCGCCTGTTCCCTTGCTCCCCAGGTTCGGCACAGTCCGGTCCACGAGTGGCGCTGAGTGAGTGGACGAGAGGGATTTCCGGCCCATGAAATCGGTTGCGCCCAGCCCGTTTACTCCTCCGCCGGCGGTTCCATTTTGTGGTGAGCTCATGCTCTGCGGGAGCGAAAAGTTCTTAGTCGCGCGCCGCTCCGGCTCGATGGACGTCTCGGATGTGGTGGATGATCTGGTGGAATTCGCAGAGCTCCCGTCAAAGCTCTCGTTTGACGTGTGCGATTGTGGCTGGTGAGCGATGCGTCCATTGACCTTGGCCTGGGATAAGCCGTACTCGGCGGCCCGGTCGAGGTGCACGACACCTGAGGACTGCGAGTCGATTGCCGTGTTTGCGTCCGGCACGAAGGAGGGCATTTCGGGGGGACCGGCGGCGAAGGGCGTCCGTCAGATGCGCTGGGCAACTGTGAGTCGACGAGCGACGTCCAAGTTTAGGCGCGGTCGGCAGCCGCAAACATGCTCCGACGCGCCGGAAAACAATTGCCCGTCGGTTGTCGCGATGCTAAAGGGTGGCGTTGTGGTTGAGTCAATATTTGAGAAAAAGGGGGACCAAAGGTCGGCTCGCTTCGATGGTGGTGTGTTGTCGTCGGGGCTGCGCTTGGCGATTCAGCTGGTTTCTGGGCGGCGGAATCTTAGGGGCTGGTTTCGAGGTGAGCGGACCTAGGAATTCGGTTCGCTTGTTCTTGTGACTTGCACAGTCAATCAATTAGGTTCGAGGCGGTGCGTACGTGCCACCAGACAATTGCAAAGCAGCAGCGTCGGGAATCGGGCTCTCTGCGTGTTTGGAGGCGGAAGCAAAGGACGGCGGAACAGGAACAAGGACGCTAGTGACGGTGCGTGGCTGTGTGGTGACCGGGACGAAGAACCGGGCTCGGGGGTTGGAACTTGGCGCAGCTGAGAGAAATTGTGCGGGCGGCTTTGCCCAATCGAAGCTCCGCTGACAAGAAGGAACTGGAGCAGCCCAGGGCAGTTGTTACGAGGCGGGCGGCCAGGGTCGGGCTTCTTGGATCCCAGCGCAGCAAACAGGCCAAAAGCAGTAATAAAATTGTAGCTATGTAACTAATGCATTAACAAATGTCACAGGCAAAGTTGGAAATTTACCATGGGCGATGCTTTTCCCATTGCTTTCTCCTCTCAGCTCCAAAGAGATCGGCTCCGTCTTTCGCGTCTCGTGTCACCCGGGTCAATCACTGGTTATCTTCCTACCTAACCAACTACCTAAACGGCTTGCTCCGTTGAGCGCTCTCCACCTTCTCTCTCGGTCAAGCGCCCGACCTTGGCAACGGGAGTGCGTTGACCGGGCATTGACCGGGCAGTCTGTTGGGGCCCGCATACCTACCTAAGGTAACCAACAAATCCTGGATTGTTCGTCAAACGTAGCGGGAAGACTTGAATCGCGTGGCTAGGTAACGAACGAACTCCATTGTACATACATCGTACGTTCATCTATCTGTAGTTACCTATGTACGAAGCAATGCCGTCACTTTTTTGGAACTCACCAGGCTCATTTCGCAATCCTTGTCTGCAACGGCCCAGGGGCAGCCTTGGAAGTTCCATGGAGGTGTTTGGTGCTCTGTTGCTCTGCCCCACCTAAAGTCGGAAGACCGGCAGGCCGATGCATGTGTCGTCACTTCTGCCACAGTTGACGAGAGCAGCGCCGGATAACTACGACACAGTATATATAAATCGTATCTACATCGATAGAAGAAGCTTTCGAGCGATAACTACACTAAACGCACCCCACCACGGATGCTGGAAGAAGTGACCAGCGCTCTACCCGCGAGGGCCGTGATCGACATCTCATCGCCCGCTCCGCCAAGAACATGAGCCAGCTGAACCCGCTTATATTGAAGAAGGACCTGAGCCCAACTCTTTGTAGGTAGTTGTGTATAAACAGGCCGTCCAGTCCGAGACATACATCACCAACATCGGCCAATGTGAAAGTGAGGGGGCGGCGGGTACGGGGCAGGGTCATGATATAAAAGATGGCTGCATTTCTGCCTCTGTAGTCTGTCCTGCTCCCTCCTAGTCCAGAAGAGCACTCAAATACTCGTCTCACCAGGTCGTGGCCAACACACTTCTACACGTACCCCACAAGCTTGCATTTTATTTGAAATGGCTCCCGTGGTACCCACGCCCTCGTCAACGCCGACTAGCGGGATGCTAAGCGGGCTCACTTCAAGACCCTACAGAAATGGCAGTAGGCCTATGGCCTCAAATCATGTGCGGTTGTGTTGTGAAAGCAGAAGGAACTTAACGGGGATCAGCCTACCTCCCAACCTGAGTATATCAGGCAACTTGCCCAACGACCTTACTCTTCTTGTAGGGTTGGGAAGCCAACACATAGGCCGGAATAAGCAGGGCTCTTAAGTAAGTGTAGATGCTCGAGTTTTGGGAACGAGAAACAAGAGTTATCCGGAACCATGGAAAGCTCTTGCTGCTCTATTGACATCTCCCTTAGTTTATATTTTTGGGTCCCTTTCCTCCACCTCTTCTTGTTTATTGTTTTCCTAATTCCTTTTCTACGACCTGAGTCCTTTTCTTTTTAAGTTCAGCTTTTTTTTGGCCGGGCAAATGGTAACTGGTACCTACGCTACTCACTCCACCCCTCGGGCGTCGCCTTCATCCCGCCCATATTGCCGGCCGGGATTTCATGAGGTACATTCTCACCCGGCCCTCCTCCTCATACTGTGCAGACCACCTCCAATCTTCGAAGCACGGGTTCCTCCTCAATTATAAAACCAGCTCTATCGACAGCAGAATTGGGCCTGCATTTGCAATTAGTAGTGCTCGTCCTCAGGAAACAAGCCAACAACGCTGTAGGACGATGTGATGGTCCAAACCACCAGCTCTTGCAAACCGACGGAATCATACTGAAGATGTATTTCTATAAGCATCTATGTAAACACGTACTCATCTCTCATGATTCATCAACTCTAGTTCTGGGCAGATCATTACCAGGGTATTCGCCGAACCTCGAAAGAAAACAGCCAGACACCGCGCGCTACGCATCACCCAAACGACCGCCTCGCTGTACGCCAAACCAGATAGCAAAACCACTCTACTCCGTCCTCCTCTCCACAATCGCCTCCCCCACCGGCACCGCGCCCACGAAGCCAGCATTCCCTCCACCCAACTGGAAAACCCTCCGACCACGCACCCACGTCTCATGAACCCGCCCCGTGAAAGCATGGCCCTCCCAAGGCGAGACACGGTTCTTCCAGCGCATGTCGCCCGCGCGCAGCGTCCAGACGTCGGCGTCGTCGAACACGCACACGTCGGCGTCCATGCCCGCCCGCAGCCCGCCCTTGCGGTGCGCCAGCCCGACCTGCCGCGCCGTCGCCTGGCTGCACATGCGCACGATGTCGAGGATGGTCGGCGCCGCGTCCCCGCGCGCGGCCCGCGCGGACGCTGTGGTGTGCAGGATGGGCAGGCCGAGGCCGACGGAGGAGATGCCCCCCCAGGCGGCGAAGAAATCGCCTTGGTTCTTGTCGGTGGCGGGGAGGTTGATTTGAGGGATCGAATCGGCGAGGGAATGCCGAACTTCCGTTTGCTCTTGCTGTGGTAGCGCCACGTCCACAGCTGAGTCGGCTGTGAGGGCCGCTCTCTTCTCCTCCTCGTTTAGCAGTGCCGACACGCTGAGAAGGGCGTTAGTAGGCAGTGCCTCCTTTCCTTCCACCGTCCCCTGGTCTGTTTCCACCGGCGTCACACTGACACCGGAATCAATGGCGACAGCCCCTTCCTTCTGTTGTTCTCCTTCTGGCGGCGCCATGTCGATGCCGGAATCGAAGTGGCGTATCGCCGGCCGTGGTCCATCCTGGAAGACGGTCTGAAGGTGCGGCGGCAGCAGCTTGAGTTCGGGCGTGCAGGGGGAGTGATCCGAGACGATGGTCTTGATACAACCATTCGGGTCGGAAAGCTCGTCCCACAGCTTGTCTTGGTTAGTCTGCGAGCGGATCGGCGGGCAGCACTTATGCCTTGTGTCGCCATCCGGGATGTTGTCTGACGCGAGGCCGAGGTAGTGGAAACACGTCTCGGCTGTGATGTTGATGCCGTCCTGGCGCGCTTTGCGCAGGATCGGGACGCATTCCGTCGCTGACAGATGCACGATATGCAGGTGGAGTTGCGGCGCGAGGTGGGCCATCGACAAGATCTCCTCTACGGCGCATGTCTCGAACAGGGGAGGCCGGGAGTCCAAGAAAGTGCTGTAGCTGTCCAGCTCACCGGCAGGCTGTGCTGGTGAATCCGACTGCTGAACTGCGTCTCCTACTGAGGCGGCAACGGGAGGAAGCATTTCCGCGTGAAACATCAACGTGGTGGGCGTGTCCTTGAGCGTGGTCATTGCAAGTGCAATGTCCTTTGCTGATACAGCGGGGAACTCTTCGACCTGTTGTGCGGATTAGCGATCCACTCAGCCCGCTATGTGTGTGAATACACTCACGCCTGAGTCGATGAGAAAGCCTTTAAAGCCACGGACACCGGCCTCCACTAGGGGTAGCAACTCATCGGCGTTGCCCGGGACGACACCACCATAAAAGCCAACGTCGACCCAGCATTGCCCCTTGCTAGCAGCGAGCTTCTCCTTGAAGCCTATGAGAGTGGTAGTGGGAGGGATGGCATTCAGGGGCATATCAACGACGGTGGTGACACCGCCGGAAGCCGCAGCCTTGGTGCCCGTATTGAAACCTTCCCATTCGGTGCGGCCCGGCTCGTTAAGATGGACATGGGCGTCGACCAAGCCCGGGAGCAAGAGTTTGGGGCTGTAGTCCTCATATAGGGTATCCGGCGGGAATAGGCTCCTGGGAAGGACCTCGGGGGCTACCGACACTATCTTGCCGGTGGCTAGTGAGATAAGGATGGTTGCTGGTGCGAGGAGGAGTGTGTCGTCTGGGAGCGTGACAACGGTACGCGTGGATGTCAGGACGACGACAGGTCCGCTGTGGGGGGTAGTCGGAACCGTCATGTTGAAAAAGGTGCTGCGAGTGTTGACGCTGGAAGGAAAGGAACGGGGAGGGGTCCTGGCAACCTTGTGTGAGGATCTCTGTAGGACGAGTCACTCTCCTACCCAACGAGACGAGGAGGTCTTATCTACAGCTTAGACGAAGTGGGTGGACTATGAGATAGATATGATCGATTTCAAGCAACGAAACGTGTGCTGATCCAGAGAGAGAGACAGGGGTTACGAGGGAAGAGATGATCCACGCTGACGTCGAAAGAAGAGACGGAGGGGTGATAACGAAGCTGTGGGTAAGGGGCCGAGATAAAAGAATTGGCGGCGGCACACGGGTCACAATGCCCCCCTCAGAAAGGCGCCCCAAAAGGGCGGAAGAGGGCTCGAAACATTCGAAACGGGCCCAACGGCCCACCACAACGCGCAGTTCTCTTCGGTCCCCAGACCGCTCCACCCGAAGCAATTCCCATACTTCCGGCCCAGATTGCCATGCTGCGCTGGCCTGCCTCCCTGGGTAAGAAGGGGGGGTCCGGCAGAGTTGTGGGGTCAGACGAGCGAAGGGTTCACCTGCCCTCGCCGCCGCCGCTGTCGGCGAGAGTAAAGGACCCCTGGGCAGCCGGGCTTATCTCAGGGCGCTTATTGGTCAGATCTTCGGGATCGGAGACAGCCGCCCTCCGAGCAAACAGCCCAGGCCCAGACAAGGGTTAACCTGGCCAATCATGAACCCGATCGATTCCATCCCTGTCCACCTGTGGACTTCCAGACACCGCCCCCCTTGTTTCCGTTTTTGGCGGCCATCCGAAGCTATCACGAGGTTTCCATCGAGTAACAATCGAGTAAGCCTGGAGAAGTCTGCATCCGATTCGCCACAGCCCGCCCCCAGGTTCCTGAGCTTATGCAATAGCGGCCACAACGGTGCAGAGTCCAGAATGAGATCGATCATTGTTCTCATCGCTCACCTGGCGCCACTCGACGCTTTGTCAAACGGCAACGGCACACTTTTGCCGGCCGCGTCGATACTCACGAGCAATCCGCAGAGCTCGGAAATCTTTAACCCCGGCGGTAACTACGATCGAGATTTAATCCTAATACGATACGATAACTACCGTCGGTAAAGGAATGAAGAAAATTTCTTCAGGTCTCGGCTGACTCGTGGAAGATTCCACGTAACTGACCGGAGGTCGCCGGAGGGGGTTTACCCGGCCCACCACGGCTTGCCCCGGCTAACTGAGGTGACATGTCTTCGTCGTTTTGGAAGAGGACGCCAACAAAGACCTCAAGCCAGCCCGACCTCATCTAGGTATTCTTTCAGAGCTTTGCCTCGTCGGACGAATAGGTACCTGACCCTTCCCGGCATCGCACCCCCGGACTGTGCTCCACCAAACCGGCTTGTGTGACCGGCCCCGAATACTGGTCGTCACGGCCCTCGGGTGCCAGGACCCACATGCCTCCGGACCAATCCCATTCGCATTCCTCGTTGTTATGTAGCTGTTAGCATCTGGGGCGTTGTTGGGTGTAGTTGTAAATGGAATCGAGGCGAGTACGCAGGCGTCACCAACAGAAGGCCCGAACGTATGGAGTTACGTCAAGAGAGCCCTAATGCCGGAGGCATGTGCAGTAACCGCGATGGTTCTGGCCGTCTCAAACCGCGAGGCATGGCTGAGCACTTAGAACTTGGGCTACGGCCCGTGTCCTCGGCACTAACGGAACGCCCATCGGAAAAGGGGCCGATATTGAGCTGTGCGTCAGTCGCAGTAATCCCGGGAGTCCTGCTCCGTGTGTAGGCAGGTACCCTTCACCAGGGTACGAGACTACCGATTATGCGACTCGCGCAGGTTCGCCGATTCAACAATCTCACATGGACGGGCCACCAGCGTGGTCTAGATATCACTTATAGGCACCCACGTGTCGGTATGGCTGCTAACAACCCTCACAGATGAATGAGTTATAGCTGACTACTGACCTCACCGGCCTCACCGGCCTCACCGGCCTCACCGGCCTCACCGGCCTCAGCACCCTCTAGTCACTTGCCAACTGCAACCGTAGCAAACCTTATTCTTAAAACATTTTAGGTATTCATGCCGCAGGAATAGCTGTGTGTGTGTGTGTGTGTGCGTCTTGGATGATGCACCCAATTATGTGTCGCTTTCTGGCCTTGCCTCCCTCATATTCTGTTCAGCGTTGGCAGGACCGCGTATATGTCTGTGTGCCTTCTGTTCTCCGGACTTTAGGTTTGCGTCCCTCGCGGTCCGCGGTTGGTGCGAGGCCGGCTGCGGCGGGGTGCGCTCCGGCGAGTTGGTGTGAGGGCCCGCCATAGTGGCGTCCATTTTCGACGGTGCTGGTGTGTGTGCGCTGTGTGTGTAAGGAATTGGGGCTCGAAAGAAGGGTAGGAAGCGAGAAGGGCCGGATTAATTTGTCACAGATTGGGGCCACGACACAGCTTATACTTGTAGACGATACAGATTGTTGGTAGTGAGCAGTAAGCTTTTCAATTGTTGACGTGATTATTTCTTCGCTACAATGCAAACTCAGAGCCGTGCCGCGTCCTCTGGGTTCTTGACCTCGACCAACAGTTTGCCTGCTTGAGAGTTAGCTGTGATTCGTATTTGTTAGCCGTCCTCTGGCTCCTCCTGTCACTTACCAATGTTCCGACCCTGGAACAGGTAATCGAGCGCCTCTTCCGACGCCGACACGCCGCCCTTGAGGATCGTCTCCTTCCTCTTGAGCTTGCCTTCGCCCAGCCACTGCCCAATCTGGGTTCGCGCCGCGGCAAACTCGCTCGCATAGTCGAAGATGATGAAACCTTGCATCCTAAGGGGAGAGTCAACACCACCGAGCTGGAACAGATGCAGCGGGATACTTACTTGATCCGCTGGCCAATGATGTTGAAGAAGTTTTTCTGTGGTTCCAATATTAGCTAGATGTTTTCACACTAGCATAAAATAGCGTTTGGTGAACTACTTACCGTGGGCCCCGACTTGCTCTCGGCGTTGTACTGAGAGATGCCGCCGCACATGACGAAACGGGAGAAGGTGTTGGCCCGGCCAAGTGCCATCTCGAGTTGCTCGCCGCCGACTTGACACCGTTTCGTCAGCTTATCCCCTCAACTTTTGCCTCGACATTTGCTTACCATTGTCGAAGAAGACATCAATAAACTTGGGGGTAGCCTCCTTAAATTTCCTGTGGAATTCCGGGTCCTTGTAGTTGAGCGCAACATCCAGACCCAACTCCTCCTTCAGCCAGCGGCACTTCTCATCGCTGCCAGCCGTGCCAATGACGCGGGCGCCGGCAATCTTGGCGATCTGCGCGGCCACACTCCCGGTAGCACCAGCCGCAGCCGAGACGACAACCGTGTCACCAGCCTTGGGCTCACCAATCTTGGTCATGCCGAAATACGCCGTCAGGCCCGTCAGGCCGAACACGCCGAGCAGGTCAGTCACCTTGGCGCCGGCGGCCAGCGTTGACGCGGGCTCGACCTGGCTCTCGGGCAGGATGCCGACCTCGCGGATGCCGAGCGGGGCGGTGACGATGTCGCCGGCCTTGGCCTTGGCGGAGCGGGAGGCGAGCACGCGCGAAATGGTGGTGGCGCGCATGACCTCGCCGATCTGCACGGGCGGGATGTACGAGCGCTTGTCGTCGAGCCAGCCGCGCATGGCTGGGTCGAACGACACGTACAGGCACTCGAGCAGCAGCTGGCCGTCCTTGAGATCCGCCTCAGTCGGCGCCGCCACGGTCTGCTGCCGGAACGTCTTGCCGGGGACAATGGCGCCCGTCGGCCGCTCCGCTAGCTCCAGCTGCTGAGACTGTCGTGCCATGTTGATTCAGATGAGGGTGTGTAGTACGAGAGGAGCTTGCCGCTTAATTGAGTGCTACAAAATAAGCAGGTAGCCGTGAGGGGAAAGTGTTGCCGTTTTCAGCGTGACGGTCCAGGGGTAATAAGATGGGTGGTGTGCTTAGTTTTTAACCTTTTAAGAGTGCGGCGTGCCTTGACTACCTATTAACATTTACTGATGGACCTCTTCATTCATACTTGTAGTGTCTCTACAATACTGACGTCGTGCAGTTGAAGTGACATTGGCCAGCAACCTGAAGCACATTAGTAATTCATCTCAGGGAACTTTCAATGTCGGGCCTTGCTTTCTGCAACCGAACTCCGCTCTTGCACTGCAACCACCACTCGGCAGATCCTCCGAGCCGAGGTTGGCTCCAAATCCGGTCCCAGAGCCTCGGAAGATCACGAATCCCGGGTGGCCACTTGCACTCCGGCGAACCCCTTTGCGGAGCTTCTACGGCGGTCACCGATTTGGTCGCTTCTCCGTGAGTAGCGGCCAATGGTAGTTGTTGGTGCGTGGCGGTAAATCGCTCTGATACTTGTACGCGACAAGACAGGAGAGCGGGATGGACGAGGGTTCCTGGGGAAGATCTGTTTCGTGAGGTGGAACCCTGACCGGAATTCCATCCGTCTGATCTGGATTCGAATGATATCTCGTCCGTTCCCATAGCGCCAGATGATGCATTACCATCATACTGTGTACACAAAGCGGCACTATCCAAGATCACTTGGAGATGCCGGGCTCGTCTGTTATACATCAGCCATATATGGCTGCTCGTCTATATTCACCCCGCTCGTCTCCCGACGCCCCGCAAACATTACAATTGCGCGATTGTCGTGTTAGTACATTCGTCAAATCGGCTACCAGTGTAGAGCCTTTTTTTACTTCTTTCGCTGCAGGGTTTTGACAGCCATCTCGACGAGGCCATCCTTGGCCTCGCTATCTGGGAATGAGTTGAGAGAAGCGATTGCCTTTTCGGCGTAATCTTCAGCAAGCGCACGCGTTTGTTGAATACCATCGCTTTGCATAACCAAGTCTCGTGCCTATAAATGTTCCGTTAGCACCTTCGTTCCTGTTCTTGCCAAGATCAAATCTAAACTAAAAAAAGACGACGAAAAACTCACCCGAGTAACGTCGCCGTCGTTCGCAAATTTCCTTCCTACCAGAGCCCCAAGCTCCGGCATCGTCTTCCAAGCAAATAACAACGGAGCGGTGGCTAGCCCAAGCTCCAGATCGGCGCCCGCAGGCTTGCCCAACTCCTTTTCGCTGCGAGTGTAGTCCAGCAAGTCATCGACGAGCTGGAACGCCAGGCCGAGATTCCTGCCGTAGCTGTACGCCGCCTCCACCGTCTGCGCATCCGCGCCACCCAGGAGGGCCGCCGCTCGACAGCTCTTGCTGATGAGGGACGCCGTCTTGAGATATGTCTTTTGCAGATAGTAGGTCAGGGCCTCCTCGGACCACTGCGGGTTGGTCTCGTCTCGTGCCGTGTTCTTGAGCTGCATGAACTCGCCCTCGACAAGGTTGGCGATGACAGTGGCCAGGAGCTCGATTACTTCGGCGTGACGCAGGCGCGCGAGTGCGACGGACGCCCTACCGAGAAGGAAGTCGCCCGCCAACACGGCCATCTTGTTGCCGAATTCCAGGTTGGCAGACGGCGACCCGCGGCGCGACACGGAATGATCGATTACATCGTCGTGTAAGAGCGAGGCAGTGTGGATCAGCTCCGTGATCTCGGCCAGCCTCCGTTGTGAGGGGAGGATATCGGCATCGGCGAGAACCGGCTCGCTCTCGGTGCCGGCAGACGGGTTGAAGTCGGAAAGAATGGACTGGGGGGAAATGGATGTGTCGATGGCTGCGGAGGCCTGCGCTGTCGCTTGTTGGCGCTGCGGTGCTTTCGGGCAAAGTGATGTTGCCCGCGACATCAGCAGGACTATGAGCGGCCGGACATGTTTCCCCTCGGCTTGGGTGTAGTACTTGGCAGCGCGGTCGAGCGAAGGATGGCCGGAGCCGAGTAGCTTCCTGATATTCCCCGTCAGAAACTTCATTTCCTTGGCCACGATCCGGAGGGGATCGATGGTGGGCAGGTCGCCCCCCTTGGCCGCGCGTGTGACGGCATTGGACACGATGTTGCCGGCAACCGAGACGGCAGCAGCCCACGCAGACGGGCTGGGCCGCCCCGAGTGAAAGAGTACCCTCGACGGCGGTATCCGGGAACCGAGAGATGTTGTCCTAGTGCATTGTGCGCATGTCGGCGGCCGTAACCGCGCAAGTTGTGTGGCGCTCCTGGCTCCGCGAACCACCGAAGCCCCCGTCCCTAACTGCATTTCCTCGCGCTTTCCTCCTCAATGATAGCCAGTTGACTGCCGGGCGTCACGGTTCGGTCGTCTGGCGCATTGGGGACAGAATGGAAAGTCGGTGCGGCCGAGATGCGCGCGATTGGGGCCCTGGAGGATGACCTGGCTGCTCTTCCCGTGGGTCCCGAAAACTTCCATTTCGCCCGACAATTTTTTGGGACCCGGCCGGGCACGGATGGAAGTGCTGTGTGGCTTAGACTGGGTGGGTACCGGTGGGTTGTGGCTGGTCTGAGCCTGGGGTGTTCAAACCCCGACCCGTGGTGTTGTCTTGGCGCTGCGGATCAGCTCCCGTCTCGTTGGTTCCATCCAATGTCTGCCTGGGCTCTGGATGTTGTGAGCATGCGCCAACAACAAGACACAAACCAACCATCTCATCTCATCCCATCTGAGGTGCTTTGTCGCGTTACTTGGAATCTCATCACTTCTAATCTCATCACCAATTCATCACCAATTCACAAACCAATTCCACGTCGCCCAAGATGGTTTTACTCACAATGACTCCCCGTATCGTGACGGGGCTGCAGTCCCTGAGCAGAGCAGGCAATTCCCAAAAAGCAGCAACTCGGCCTCAAGATTCTGACGACCATGAGCCGTCACTTGAAGACCCAGCTCTCGGAAAACCCGTCTCTCATTCACAAATCGTGGATGTTTGGAAAGCACTCAACGGTATCGGTCATAACGATTGCACTTTGGAAGAACTTCTAAAAGGATCCAAGGTCTACGTACCGCCGCCAGCCCCGAAGTCCGAGCCGGTGAGTTGTGTAGTCTTGCGGGTATAAGACCTCGAATGCTGACTATACCGAAGTCGGACGATTACAAGGCACTCATGGCGCGACTCCGCCGGGAGCAAGAACAACGGGAGTATGAACGCATGGCGAATCCGCTGCCACCGATGGAGACTTTTTCTCAGCGGTATCCAAAAGGCGCAAACATGGCTCAAGCGTTTGCGGCAGTGAACCGACCGACTCATGAAGCGGACTTGGGTGATGATGATATAACGCACACCGAAGTACATCGCCAGCTAATGCTGGTTCTCAACTTCGTGGCGAGTATTCTGGGGGTTGCGGCGACGCTCTGGATCGTGGCTAGGTGGTGGAGTACGCCAGCTCGGCTGTTTCTGACCATGGGCGGAAGCCTTCTAGTTGGTATTGCCGAGATCGCCGTGTATTCTGGATACATATGGCACCTCAGTGAAGCCAACAAGAAGGACAAGGCTATGACAGAGGTCAAAGAAGTCCTCCAGACCTGGACCGTCGGGGTCGAGGATGAGGCCGTTGTGGTTGATGGAAAGCCACGGTCTCATGATACAAACCTTCGGCAGCGGCAGTTGAAGGACCACAAATAAGTACCAAGAGATTCCGAAACTTCCTCTCATCACGGGGTATGTTATTTGGAAACTCGGACATACGTACATATTCAGTCGTGGTTCTCTGTTCCTCCAAAGCCCGGCGCATTTCATGGGATGGTTGGCTTGCGCGGAACCCCGAGATACCGACAGGGTCGGGTGGGGCATCTCGGGCCCCACGTCATTGTGCATGGTCGCGCCGGACGCGTCGAACAAACCCAGACGCGTACTTGGTAAAACGCGACCCATTTAATTTTCCAAGCAGCGTGAGGGGCACAACCCAACAAACCATCACAATTTTGATAGATTGGCGTCTTCGTCATTACCCCTTTTGGCCATACCAATTGTAGTTCTTATTCAACAACTACTTCTATCCCACCCCCCAGAGTGGTGTTTCGGTTGCGACGCCGCGTCGTGTTCCCACTCACCTTGGGAGTTCGGTCCGTGGATCACGAATATGTTGACCGACCAGCCAGCAGTGCATCCCATCGGCTCTGTCGACGTGACAGCTAAGACACCAGCTCGAGGGCGGAAACGGCCCTTACGAACCTACAGTCGACGATCAATTCAAACGAGCGCGCAAGACCAAGAGGAGGAATCACCGCAAGGGAACGGGTGTCACACTGCCAGCACTCCGGATCCGGGACGGATAGAAACGCCGGTCCAGCTCCCAGCCCTGCCCACGCATCGACATACGGAACAAGTGGTATCAGCGGAGCGGTCGAGTCGGAGATCAATCCTAGCGTACTTCAAGCCTCTCCCACCAAGTTGCGACGCGCCTTCTAGCATCGCATCGTCGGACCCTGCTGAACCCCTGTCGCCACCACCGACATCCCCATCATCGTCCCGGGCAAAGAAACGAAGACGACTTACCACAAAACCCCAATTCAGTGGGCTCGAACAACATATCAGTTCTGATGCTGGGGACACGACGGTCGATTCTGCCGATGGCGATGGCGAAAGCTCCGGAAACCCCTCACCTTCTAAGAATACCGTCGTTGTTGGGGGTGCGAGTTATGACACACTGCGACCGGCTCTGAGCGAAGTAGCGGTAAATGCGTTGTGCCACCAAGACGAACCAACAAGCTCTGTGGCGGACGGAAGGTCGAGGATTAAGAAACGGCTCGACAAACGACCAGCAAAAGACATGACTCAAACGACGCTGAGTCTTTCTGTCCATAAAGAACCGGGCTTCACCATGTGCAGCGTTTGCGACATTCTGTACAACCCCTTGAACGAAAAAGACAGGAGAGATCACAGTCGTCGGCATGCCGCCTTCTCTCGAAACAAGAAACGGCGGGCACTGTGATGACTTCAATTCATCTCGGAAATAATTTTCGAGATTGTTTTGCGATTTCCGGAAGCGGTGGAGATGCAACGATCAACCCATGTGTTGGAGCCTTTGAGAAAAAGCTGACGGTACAATGACATCATGATACCCCTTACAAGCCAACGCCCTGGAATAGCCCGCCCTACACGTCCATGAAACCGGCCTCGGGTACAATACACTCAGTTGTAGCCAGATCCCTTGAACTTGCGAGCTTTCAGCGATTGTTCTTCCCTCGAGTCTGTCTGTACCTTACCTGTTAAGCAAAATGGTACACCAACACGGCGATCACGCCGATATCCCAGACAAGCACCGGGTCAATAGGTAGGTAGAGCTACTAGGTTGATGCTTCGTCAAGTTGAAGGCACTAACAACTATCTCCAGACCTGGATCATGGCTGCCCACCGACAACCGCGTTCACCGGGAGTGGTTGGGTCGGACAATCGACCACATCGACGAGCATGGAGAGAAGGAGCTCGTCCCCGTGCTGCGCGAGTTCAAACACTTGATCGAGGAGAACCCCCGCATCTACATGTACTTCACCGAGATGTGGGATGAAATCCCTAACAAGGCGCCTTATCAAAACGACCCTACAGGAGAGTCTCAGATTCGGGATTACGACCACATGCTGCAAGTCCTGAACCATGTATTTGGGAGCGCCCCTGAGTGGTAGGTCTCCACATTGGCTCTTTTCTGCTCAGATATCACGCGGAAGCTGAGTGGTATCATCAGGACGGATGCCGCTGCTAGCGTAGGCATGGTCGGGGTGCCTATGGCGGCCATTTTCGACTATGCTATGGGTACCCCAAGTGGCCATGCCGCATTCTTGGACCCTGATGTCAATCGTATGTTAAAAAAGATCCTCAACGAATGGGGCAAGTACCTAAAGGTAACCTTCCACTCACTGCTGAAGCATTGTGGTCTCGGTATGTGGTTCTGACATTTGCTCAGTCTCCTGAGTCCGCAGAGGTCCTTCGCGATCACCAGACGGGTTGGTTCGGTGAGGTGGGCTACAAGGACCTCATGCAGGTGGCCAACGAGCCAACCGGCACCACGTTCAAATTCGAAGAAATGTACAAGTGCGAGCCGTCGCAGAAGCACTTTGGGTTCAAGTCATGGGACGGTAGGCTGCCATCCCCTACGAAACCCACAGACACGCCACCGCGTTGCTGACAGGGAGCCCTCAGACTTCTTCACTCGCAAAGTTCAGGACTCGGCACGGCCGGTGGCCGCTCCGGACAACGACGACATCATCGCGAACCCATGCGAGTCCAAAGTCTTCAACGTGACGCGCAACGCCAAGCTGCGCGACAAGTTCTGGGTCAAGGGCCAGCCGTACTCGGTGGTGGACATGCTGGGCAACGACCCGCTGTCGGGGCAGTTCGCGGGCGCGACCGTGTACCAGGCTTTCCTGTCGGCGCTGTCGTACCACCGGTGGCACGCGCCCGTGTCGGGCACGGTCAAGCGCTGCTTCGTGCGTGACGGCACCTACTTTAGCGAGCCGCTGTTCGAGTCGTCAGCCGAGGGCGGCGACATCGACACGGGCGGCATCAGCGTCGCACAGGGCTACCTCTCCGCCCTGGCCACCCGCGCCATCATCTTCTTCGAGGCCGACAACCCGGCCATCGGCCTGGTGGCGTTCATCGGCATCGGCATGGACGAGGTCAGCACGTGCGACATCACGGTGCGCGAGGGCCAGCGCGTCAAGAAGGGCGACGAGATTGGCATGTTCCACTTTGGCGGCTCGTCCTTCTGCCTGCTGTTCCGTGAGGGGGTCCGCCTCGGCGGGTTCCCCGAGGTCGGGAGGAAGGAGAACGTGCCGGTGCGAGGGCCCCTAGCCGTTGTCGGCTCGTCGTGAGGTGGCGAGGGGGCCGCCGCTGTGTAACGTGAACGAAGTATGTCCATACATCATTACAGGATAGATTGGCGAGCAGTTTTCCGCTTATGGTAGCAGCAACACCAAGGACTTTGTTGCAGTTTTGCATGCATGGAAGCCAAGGTTTCGTTTTTCCGTTTTGCACATTGCCATTTCGATATATCGTCCGATTTCTCTCACAACAGCCCCAATGAAATGCCACGCTCGTCTCCTTTCGGCGAGCTTGGCAGCGCCATGTGGCCGTCGTGCAACCGCGGCCTACCCTTGCAGTTTGTGGTTTGCATCTGTCACACGAGCAGCGATGTTGGTGCCGACCCTTGCTTCACGTTGTCCGGGCTAATGTCAGAACTCAGAAGGGGGGTTGCTTTTCTCGTCCGAAGGATCTGGAAAAGCAAAAAAAAGGTCACCCATCCGGCCGCTGGCCATGTCGGATAACTGACGAGGCTTGAACTACCGGTGTGACGCGAGTGCTCAGCACCTGAGGCTTGTATCGGCCATGGCTGATTGGTGTTGACCCCGCCGTGGCGTCTGGCCGTCACCGACGAGGCCAGTCGTTTTTGTCTCCCTGCTTCGTTCTAAGGCAATTCTCAGGTTCCTCCATGGTGAGACATGGGGTTCTGCGGGGTTTCGCCTGAAACGGGATGACCGTGCAGACAGTGTGGTGGGAGGGGGAGAGCCAATTCCAAGAATTCCAAGAATACCAGCGAGGCGGTAAGCATGCCTGCCACTCACCGTGCGCCGAGGGAGGCTGCGGGCCAAGAGATGGGCGGTCCGGGTGACCTATCGCCTTGTCTGCGCCGGGGCTGGGTGAGTCGGTGTGCTTCAGCCGCTCGATCAAAGGGGGCGAGATGAGATGAGATCGTTGAGGGAAATGGAGAGAAGCCCTCGACGTCCCTCTCTCGGCGCGTCCCACCTCACTGATAGCTAACTCGTCGGCCCCGATTCGCAGACAGGTTTCACAGTCCCACACACCACCTACCCCGGCTTTGGTTTGACGGGCCCAGAAAGTCGGTTGAGGTGCCACGCAGCCTTTTCCCTCGGAGTTGATGGTTTCTCAATTGCGGCTTGATAAACTCACACGAGCATTGTCATCTTCAATCCCAGTCCTGGAATCAGTTTACACTAGAAACACATCAACAAACGCCGAAGGCCGTCGCATGTGGGGAGTGCGGGGTAGTGAACCCTCTTCACGCCGTTTTTGATTCCCGACAGAGACATCAACAAGCGGATGAATGGGTCCAAGAAGTGCGGTGATAACCGTTTCCCTCCCACCACACATACACTAAAACACTCTCGTCTCGCAAAGCATCTGGTTGGCAGTCGGGCATTATGCCGAGACCCTTAGCCCCCTTTGACGCTCCTCGGGGCTGCGGGGAAGGCACAGATCTTGCTTGGATGTCGTCATAGGTTTGGCGCCCCGCCTTTCAGAGGTCAAGAAGCAATTTTCATCAGTCAGTTGTCTCTTGACGCCCAAGCAACCTGGGAGGCTAGGCCTAGCCTCGAGAAACACCTACATACATACCATGTATTTCGATACCTTGAGTGCTTGTCTCTTTCTCTTAGTGGTCCCTAAAGTCGAAGAAGCCTCCCCACCCGGTTGCTTCGATAGGCACCTGGGTCCGAACTGTCGCTTGACTGGAGTATTGTGTATTTCCCTTGGGCGCTCGTAACAGGGGAACAAGACGACGCGATTCCTGCGCTGGCAGAGTTGAATTATCTCAACTTCCGAGTTCGGGGCGGGACTCTGATGTCGACAACTCAAATGCAACCTGCCATCGGGACTTGTTAACCAATGTGCGGTATTGCACGGCCTGCCTCGGCTACTTACTGATTGGGAAATAAAGTGCTCAGTTGTCATGTATCATCTTTCATATGCAGAACCTCGAGGGCTGCAGCGTGGGGGGGGGGGGCCGACTTGTCGAGTCCTACACAGCGGTTGCCAGAGTCGTAGTGAGCAAGCCAAAGCGGAAAGGCAGGCAGACGGGAATAACCACTCAAGGCTAGCGGGCCATAACACCAACAATGCTCCGAAACAGCAGACGTGAGCGGTCCTTCCCATGTCAGCTTGAAGAATGAATGGATGAAGATTACACCATCAGTCTATCTCCGAGTGAGTGAGACCTTGAACTTCACACAGATAGTTGGACGGAGCTCTCAGCTTTTACGCATGAGGTTGACTGAACGGTTGGCTTGGGCCACTCGTTAGCGAGCATGCCGGATGATCGGCATGCAGCACAAATACATACATGCCTCTCGACGGGACCCTACATCATATGTAAAGCATCTCGATCAAGCCAGCATAGCATGAGAACATTCCTGCGCGGCGGAACACAAATGACTGGGACGACGAGGCAGCCTCGGTCTTCCAGATGTGTGTGAGCTGCGAGCGTTGGGCACACATGCACCCCACACGATGAGTGCCCCATCCATTCGCTGCGCGGAGCGACGCGCAGCTCCGACTGTGCAGGTCTGAGATGGGAGATCAGGTTGCAATGGGGCAGGGCGGCCCATCAAGTTTCCAACATGTCCAACGGGCCTGCCCCGCACCCAGTGCCAGTGCCAATGCCTGCCCAACAGCCACAGCTCCCGAGAGAAGCCCGGTGCCGAGAGGGATTGGTGGCACAGCATGCGCGTCGGCCACTACCATAGGCTAAGGCCCGCCGAACACACTAGCCGTCGACGCCGGATGAGGCTCACTCGGTGCCTCACCCCCAAAGGATCTCCCTCTGGTATACGCACTGAAGCCACGAGTCGAAGCCGCCTCCGGGCAGGAGGCACGACAGAAGATGCGCGCGAGTCGCCGGCGATCGTGTCAAGGTGCAAAAGATGTGCACGGGAAGACCCGAGGCGGCTGGTCCTACGTGCCTCTGTTCACCCTCGTCTCCTCGTTCGTCGAGAGCTGCCCGGGCGTGTATGGTGGTCTGCTCCCTTTTCATCTGGGTACATATGCATGAAGGGATCGGGCTACTTCCCACATGTTATGAAGAGGGCTTGCAAGCCTTGTTCTGGTGCTATCACGAAGCATTGTGCAAGAAACCACCGGAAATTGTGCTCTCGGCGTCTCGAAGCCCGCCACGCGTTTTCCTCGAAAGGGGGCGTCGACTCTTTATTAGTATAGGATTGCCGAGTTGACGGTCGAAGGTTGGAAGGTGCCTGGCCGATGGTCTGAAACATGCAATGCTCAAACGAACGAACGGCCTCGACACGATGCGGCAGACGGGGTCGGCGGCAGCTCCCCGTCCACACTGGGTACCTTGTTGGTGTTAGACTGTCGTTGACTGAAACATGGGTTGGGCGAATCATGAGTGACGCAGGGATACCCGCATCATTTGTATGTACTGTAACTGCTACCAGGTACCTAAGTATGCACAGATTACAGATTGCCAGCAACAAGCAGCGACAAGCAGCGACAAGCAGCAACAAGCGTGCAGGTCACTTGCAGAGTTGCAGGGCAATCTTGTCGATCAAAGATGGGACGCAGAATCGTCAAAAAAGTCCCGGGGCGGGGCTGCCAAGCGCTGAAGACGACCTCCCGTGTCAAGGGTCCCCTCAGTGGTCCCCTCACTCCCTCCCGGCGCCAGTAGCCAGGCGGGCTCATGCTTTGGAAAGAGCTCCAGATTCCAGTGGAGGTCCCCACATCTCCCGCTTTCCATTTCTGGTCTTTTTGGTCAAATTTCCGCCCCTCTCCGCGCCATCCCGCGTCGCCGACGCGCCTCCTCGACCCCATTCTTGCGAGGACTGATTGGAGACAAAAGTCGGAGGAAAATGGGATTGTCAATTGTCTCTTTTACGGCGCAAAATTCTGTTTCGTCCTGCTATCGACCCCGTAATCGAACAACGGCCGCCTAACGCTTTAGGGAGCTCCCTGTGGAGGTTCTCCAGGTCTGTCTTTTCGCCCTCGCCCGTCATTCAAACTCAAACTCGACTCTGAGAAAGCGGAACGGAGGGGGAATGGATGGAATGTCGGATGCCCCCCATGCCCTGAGACGGGACGATGGCACTGTGGAGAAGCCGAGCTGGGACCCATGCAGCAGCGCCTCCATGCAAGAGACCCTGGTTAGGTATGCCGCCGAACATGGGTTAGGGCGTGGGCGGCATCGTTGCTCTCCTCTCTTTCGCTCCCTTCTCTCACCACCCCAGCCCACTCCAGCGAAGCGCCGGCCATTCACAACCTCCCTGCGCACCACCTTGCTTGGCCTCCGACGAGGCCCCTCTGCGACGGTTGATACTCTTGGTCGCCTCGAGACGAGACGGACTATCCGTTCATGTGAAGCAACGGATACAGGTTTACAGAACACCGAGAGCTGGGAGCATGTGCTCTCTGCTGTCTTTCCCTTGTCTCACTTCTCACCTCTGACCTCGTCCTATTTTGTCTTGTCTCTCTGCATGCGCCATCCGTCGCCCTCTGCCCAGCTCCCGAGATATCTGATCGGCGAGCCAACCAGACACGGCGCCGCCGGTCCCAAAGCGGCTCTCCCACACCTCTCCCCGCCCTGCGCGCTTTCTGCCATTCGCCTTAAGACCCTGGGGCCCTCTCCAACCAGAGCTGCCCATTTCCATCCCGGCCGCTGTGTTGGCATGGTCTCGTTATTGACGAGACATGGACTGCCCTCTTCCCGTCGTGCAAGGCGGCGGGGACTTACGATGGTCGGATAGCCACAGCATGGATTCGGAGGACGCCCAGTCTGTCGCCATGCCCTCGCCGTGGTTGGGCTCTTTCTCGACGGGCTCCACCTCGGTCTCAGTATCCTCCTCCGCCGTGGGGTTCGCCCACACGGGCCAGCTCTCGCCCATCAGCAACGGCGTGGACCGACCCCGTGGACCCGTCCACAGCTCCGCCAGCAGCCTCGCATCCCCGTCTCAGTCGCCCCCGGTGACGGCTGAACCGCTCTCGGCGTCGTCGTCAGTCCGCCCTGACGCCGCCTGGCCGCTAGCCTACACCACTACACAAGAACACATCTCCGAGTTTCCCCGCGCCCTCAACAGCAATGGCGCGCTCAACCGCCAGCTCCATCGCGAGCCCTCCTGGGAGGAGGGCTCGGACGGGATCTTGACGGTCCCCAAGTTAGAACCCCTGGATGACGAAGACTTTTGCATGGACGACTTCCAGGAGGCCCCTTCCCCCCCGACTCCCACTCTCCCATGCCATTCGCAAGGAGACCTAGATGAACCGAAGCCGAAGAGACCCAGGGGGCGGCCACGGAAACATCCCCTCCTTCCAAACCTTGCCACAAACAAGATCACCAAGGGCCGGTCCAAGACAGGATGTCTGACGTGCCGGAAGCGAAAAAAGAAGTGCGATGAGGCGAAGCCGCGATGTAAGCTAGTAGTAGAACGGGCGCTTCCCCGGACGATGCTGACCACTGCCGCAGGCATGAACTGCGAGAAGAACGCAGTCGTTTGCGAAGGGTATCCGGAGAAACAAATCTGGAAGAGCGGCAAGGAGAGGGCCGAGGAGGGTACGGCAGAATCACTACTAGTTTTCCGCTATTCAACCTCTCTAACCCCGCACACAGAACGCAGCAAATATCGCAACTTCCCGTCCATCACCATGCGCCCTCTTTTCCACGGCCTAGAGACCGTCGAAGACAGGATATTTTGGAAGCATTACAACGAACACCTGAGCGCCGTGCTCACAGTCGAAGGAGAGCACAAGAATGCCTTCAAAGACATGATGATCCCCATCGCGGTGCAGCACCAGGGCCTCATGCACTCCATCCTGTCTTTGGCTAGCAAGCACATGGACTTCGACACTCCGTATGGCCTCAATGTCTTGAGGAATAACCCCAGCACAAACACGGTGGCATTAAAAGAGCGCTCCCTCTTTCATCACGATCAAGCCAGGCTCAAGTTTTACCGTGACATCAAGTTCACGAATTCAACACCGGAAACGAACGACAAGACTTTGGTCGCAGCTCGGTACGGCCAAATGCTCTGCTTCCTACTCGAAGCGCTCGTCGAAGGTAGCCCACGCGGAGAGCACAGAATTCATCTTAACGTGTATCGCAACCTAGTTTCGACCTCACCACCGGACGACTCTACCTTCATGTCCTTCATCGCCGAGATTTTCCAGTATCATATCTTCGCAGACGAGCTCATCCACTCCGCTCACCAGGATACCTCCTCTCCAACGGAGCCTCTCCCGCCAATTCCAGCCATGCACCAACCTAGGTTGCTCGGCGTCGCCGACGGTCTTTTGGGCTACCTATCACAGATCACAGCTATCCGGAACAGAATTAGGAGCAGGTTAATGGCACAAACCGATTTGGCCGTAGATTACGAAGATCTTTATTCCGCCACCGATATATACGGTGCTTTTCAGGAGTGGACCCCCCATTGGCCCGCCGGGGACAACCGCGACCAGGTCAGCCTCTTATACAAGCAGATGCTGTGGATTTACCTCAATCGGACCGTCCATCTACCGTCGTCGCCGGCGTCGTCCTCCTTAGCATCCTCTGCGGCGTCCCTCTCATTTATCCACAGCTCCCCCTCCCAGGGCCGGCCCCCGCCCTCTGTGGTAAACACACCTCCACAGTCTGCGTCGACAAGCTGCGCCTCCTCCCCGAAATTCACGGCCTCCGCCTATGGTCTTAATCATAGGATTAGCCGACCGGACTCTCGCTTAGCCGCGTCATCTCGCGCACAATACGGCAACCGCGACACTGGAGAAACTGCGGCAGCGGGCGGCAACCGAGCTGAATCACCTCCGCCCGCTCGGCGACCACCCAACCTCGACCCAGCCCTCTCCCTCGCCGTTGAAGAGTCTCTGGCCCTCCTGGAGTCGTTCAAATCCAGTGATTCCTGCCAGGCCCTGCTCCTTCTGCCGTGCTTTCTAGTGGGGACAGCCTGCTTCAGTCCCGCCCAGCAGAAGCGCGTACGCGCCGCCATCAAGACCGTGCGGGGTTACACTGGTCTTCGCAACGCGGACCTCGTCGTGGAGCTTCTCGAGGAGATCTGGCGGCTCATGGAAGCGGGCGACTGGGTCGCTGCCTGGGACTGGCCTGGCGTTGCGGACAGGCTCGAGTTGGACTTCATCCCCGCCTAACTCAAAACTAGGGGAAACTAGCCCCCGTTACCTACTTCACATCATGGGAAAGAGCTGCTTGGAGCTTCCCTCTCTTGTGCGACCCTCCTCGCGAAACCCCAAAACAGTTCTCTCAGTTTTCGGCCCTCTGTCTCTACACACAGGATGTCTCTCTACAGGGCCAGTACACGCTTCGGTCCATGTACTTGTAATCAGGACACTCGTTGTCTACTCTTCTGACTGTCTTTCTCGGCGATTGTATCATTTTTGGGAACTATGGCATGGGATGGGGTACAGGGTTTCACAGTTTAGGTTTTTGGAATTGCAGGAGTCCAGTCACCCGTTTCAGGAAGGGCGTCGGGTTAACAACCAGCATGCAGTTTTTTTTGGAGTCAGGATATTTTCGAAGGGATCGGGACCTGGGCATACGGATACGATACTGAAACAGGACTACAGGACGCAACGAAAGAGGGGTTGGGTGAGACCGGCGAAACAGAAAGGGGATTGAACATGACGGATGGCGTTTGTTCTGGGGAACGGGAGAGACTTGTTTCTTGCTTATAACTCGGGAATAAACGATCGACGAATGGGATGTTTGTCCTTGGTAGCTTCTTATGCAGGGGTTTGCATTGTGTTCTGGATGTGGGATTGTGTGATTTGCGCTGGCATGATAGCCTCATGCGTCTTCAAAAGATGCTCTGTTGATCCCATTTGCCAGTCAACCTTTGGCTAGTATAAGCTGGACTTTGATGAAAGACAACTGAGAAGTTCAACCATTTGACAAAAATCATGAAAATAAAAGAGGCAATCGGGCCAAAGAATTCGAAATCCAGAACAAAAAATTAAGAGAAAGGAATCGGATGAAAAGAAAGAAAAGGAATCAAAAGCATCTTCACATCTGCGTCTCGTATTTCGGCTACCTTTTGACACCTCCCCTCCCCCCCTTGACATACCCAATGTCTCTCCCCGCAGCGAAACTCATCGACATATCATATTGTACACATACATGTTTTACGAGAATTACAGTCTCCAGCGTCCAACAGGCAGCACATAGCTTCATCCAACCCCTCCCAATCAATCGTTGCCGTCCCCATCCCCGTCCTCCTTCTCTTGCAGCGTCACGTCAATGCCGCCCGGCACCTTCCGTATCTCATACTTCCCCCCAAGAACCAGATCCTTCGCGACCAATTCCCTGGTACGTCCGAGACTCTCGATGGCAGCGATACGGTCAATCGTACCCTGGAGGTGTTCCCGGAAGCCCGGTTGGGCGACGATCTCTTGGAAGGCGAGGTGCATGGGCACAGAGCTCGCGCGGACTTGGGCGTCGCTGGTGATGCTGAAGAGGTTCAAGCGGTCGAAGGCGCGCACAAAGTCGACGCGCGTCATAATCTCCTGTGCCTTGTAAAGTGGATAGGATGGGAGCACGTGGCCCACCACGGGGTCATACGTGGTCTCCATCTCTTTCTCCTTGTCCACGAGGGCAGTAGCGAGGACAACAGCAGCCGCCTAAGGAATGTGGTTAGCACGACGCAAGACGGATTGAGGGGCTGGGAACATGAAAGGGGGTGAGGATTAGTTAGGGTGCAGGGGGCTGGAGGATAACTTACGGCCCACTTCTGCTGGTCCATCACATCGTCGTCCATCTCCTCTCCAAGGATCCAGCACTGGTTCAAGAACCACGTCTTTTCTAACTCCTTAATCTTGTCGCAGGCCAAGAGCATATCGTCGCTCTTTGCAACCCGGTTTAGAAAGTTCAGTCGGCCACCCACACGATCGTAGACTTGTTCGAGAATTTCAGAACTGGGGTCCTCGTGAAAGTACCGCTGACGATAGTTCTTGAGAGCGGCCGTCGCCTGCGTTTTGGGTAGGTCCAAGATCGTGAGGACGTCCATTCGCGTCGCCAACTGCTTCAGCCGCTCGTAGACCCAATAATCGTCGCTGTTGAAAACCATCGTTACCAGGTTCGCGGCCGCCCATTGCTCAGCTCGTTGCTGCAATAGTTCAATCAGGTCCTTGCCATCATCGTCATCCCGGATCAGGTGCATTTGGTTGATGATGACTACGAGCGGCGCCTTGACCTTGGCCCGTCTCCGGAGGGCCACCTTCTCAAGCTTGTTGAGAGCGCGTTCAATGTCGAGAAGGGCAGTGGTATCTCTCGGGCCCCGCTCGCTGAAGTAACCGCCGATGTAGTCCTCGTGAAACTCATAGTCCAGAGCCTTCCCTAGGCGAATCCTGAAGATCTCGAGGTCGGCGTGCGCCTCAAACATGGCCACGCCGTCGCCGTCGATCTTGCGCATCGCTTCCAGCAGCATGCTGCTCTTGCCGGTGCCCTTTTCGCCGATGAAGAGGTGATAGTGACCTCGGCTGCGCCCGGCGACAATGGCGTCAACGATGGGCTGCTCAGGCCTTTCCACCCAATGGGTAGCTGATGCTGTGTTTGCCAACGGGAGATCCTTCCCTATCGCCGCAAGTTCGAGGACCGGATCGCCGGGTTCGAAGGCGTTGGACATTTTGTGGAGCACCATGTACTTGTAGGATTTGTGGTACGCATACGCCGCCAGGCCGAAACCGGCCCCCAAGACGAGTATGGAGGCGAACGAAGTGGCAGCGGCCTCCACCATTTTAGAGAAAACGGAAGCGTTGGCATCCTGTCCTGGAGGGGGCGGCGGTGGAGGGGGTGGTGGTGGCGGCGGACTGGTGTATCGTTCTGGGTTCGCGTGTGGTTCTGAGATCGATATTAGTGTCTTGGTACGAAACAATACCAAAACCGGCAATAAAACGAAGAGAAATAGGGTCCTCCTTGGTTGGAGCCCGGATTATGGCCACAGGGTCGTGGAAACATGTGACCATCCAAGGCTGAAGCCAACTGCATGGTCGGTTACACGAGATGCTGACCGCGTTGCCATTGGCCTGACCAACCCCAGGCACATCCAAATCCGGGAGTCGGTCCAGTGGCCCAGTCGTGCAAACGACGGAAGACTCCCGGGACCTGTTTGTCGAGATTGTGGTGATGGTAAAAGGGGCGAAACGAGAGGATGTGGTGGGAGAGGAAGGCACACGTACCGTGTGGCCTGGGGGGCTCGCTTGAGAAGGGTCTGCGAATTCCCAATCCAGCACATGCAACCCTCGACTCCCTCGCGAAGCCGAGACGTTGGGTCCTCGCCGTCGACCGCAAAAAACGACGCCCTGCCCTTGCTGAGAACATGTTTCAAGAATCGAAAAGAAATGAGACAAAACAGAACAAAACAAAACAAAAACCAGATTCCTCTGCCTAGCGCAAATAAGAAATAAAAAGGCAATTGGGATATTCAAGTGAGCGACTTTAAAATGAAGGGCGAGAAGCGAAGGAAATAATGAAGAGCGAGTGAAAATGGCGGACTCTGCGCCACGAGGTTGAGAGAGTGTGGTCTTTGTGAGGGCGGCGTCGTTGGTTCCAGGCTAGATCCCTGAAGAGCGCAGCTCGCGGCAGCTGAAGCCCCAGCATGGCTCGGTCTTGGCAGGGACCGATCACTCAGCCTCGATACTCTCATCAGCCGTCGCGCAGCTGTTCACAGCTGTTAGAGACTTCTAACCACCACGAAATGGATGTATCTCTCGGAATATTTATCTTCTTGAAGACTTGGCTTTATCCACCACGGCTCCCTTCATTCTTGTATATTTTTCTGTTTTTGTTTCCAAACACTTCAACCACACCTTTGTGAAAGGTGGTGGTCAACTACCTAGGGTACTCACGTGCTACCACAGTAAGTAAGTAGCAAGACTGTATTCATTTGTTCAAGCGCGTCGGCAATGCTAGAAGTGGTTGTATAAATATCTCGAGTTGGTTTAGATGTAGCCAATAAAGACAACCTGGAAGCAAGAGACAATACTTCCGGCATAGCCATTCCTAAGACATGCCGAAGTTCTTGCTAGATAGGATCACTCACTATGCCTCCACTGTTGTTTTGATGTTTTGTTAATCCTTGAATAGTTGTGGTGTGTTTGGCTTTGGGGGATTTGTTTGTCCTTATCAACCTTGCTAGTCTTTGGAGACAATTTGTTCAACCTTCTTGCCATTCATTTTGACAACCCTAGGCAGCTGGTTCTTCAAAAGCTGTATTTCTAGGAACTGGTTTGTTCGTAAAGGAATGCATGCCAGAACTAGCAGGAACTGCTAGCATTATATACACAGAGTCGTGACTTTCACGAGGGTTCAGTGCAAAGTTCAAAAAGAAAGTGAATTGCAGGTAGAGGATCTTGCCTGAGTGTAACATACAATAGTTGTTGAACTACACCTCAGACTTGATTGAGATCTTGTATAGTTACCTGATATCACTGGTTGGACTCTTTTGTCAGAGAAAATTTGCCGTCCAAACAAGGCGAATTCTTGTTCTTGTTCTTGCTCTTGCAAGCTCTGGTGTGTGAAGAGATTTCTGTCGTCTGAATAAGACGCGGTCTGGCTCTTGCCCTTGCTCTTGCATGTGATAGAATCCTATACCGTCTGAACAAGACGCGCTTTTGCTCTTGCCGTTGTGTTCAAATACCATGAAAACCGTCGCCCGCACTGCCACTGGCGAGTCCTTTCTGCAAGGAAGCCCAGCAACCCCGCGGTCAACAATCCCACGATACTTTCTTTCCACTGACCAGCTAGGTCGCCTGCTTTGTGCGCGCGATGAAGAGTTCTCTCATCACTCCTCATCGTAGACCTTGTCATATCCACGGCTGCAGGCTTCACTTTACATCCAAAATCTTTTTCAAGTCCCAAGGGCAGAAGACGTCTGCCAGACTGTTAGTATATGCTCATCAACTTTATTGCGTGCGAACGGCGCAAAAACTAACACCTCTGACCCAGACTTGTGATGGGAAAATGGAGAGAAATGAAAGGCGTCTTCCCCGGCTTACACCGGAGGAACTAGCCAACCCATACACCAGAATCTCACTTGATGGGGTTGAGGTGCAGCTGTGGCAAGTCGCGCACGTCTATGGCATCAGCCACGATATGCCGAGCCCAGATCTGAGAGCTGGTGCTTCTTCTCAAGATTTTCGGACTTTGTACTCAACCACGGCGCCGGTCGGAAGGGAAACCACCTCGTCAACTTCAACGGACACCAGTGCTAGCGATGTAATTGAGCAGCGACCGCTGCCCAGTTTACCAGTACTGCCATTGAACATCCCTTCAAAACGAGGAGCAGCACAACGTCCGAGACCAAGAGACGATGGTCGCCCTAGCCCTGATACGAACGATCTCCTCCGCCTAATAGATGACTTTGCCGACACACGTTGGCCCGCCGAAGTGGAGCCAGAAGAACCACAGGTTGCAACTACAACACCAACAGTGACATCGGTAGGAACTGCATCAAAGCTTGAAGGGGTGGTTTGGGCAGACCCTTCATTTCCTCCTCCATCACACCCTCCGCCCAATACATCTTTACCTCCACTCCCACCGCAGCTACCGCAACCGGGTAGAGACAGACAGTTTGGCCCGCGGCCAAGACTGCGTTTGGCCACTGCGCCAGTCACAGTACCGGCCGCTGTACCGGCCATAGTGCCGGCCACGACACCCCGGCTTCTGCCCCGAGCTGTTGATAAGTCGCCAGAGTATCTAGAGTCGGACCGTGATGACGACGCGGGATCAGAGCAGACCATCACACCAAGCGCATCTCGGCAACAACTTGCCCCCACGGCACGACCGCGGCCACGACCACGGCCACGACCACGAGATGTGTCAATGCCCATTATACAGGTCGCCCCCAAAGCGCCAGTGGCGAGACCTGCGGCAACTACAAGGGCCGCATCTGCTTCGATTTTTCGGAATCGCGGAGAAGAGATTTATCGTCCCCGCCGTCAGGAGATTGGGTCGACGGAAACTCGGCCAAAGCAGGCGTCCCCGACCTTGCCATATCCGCTCCCCGACTTCCTGGTGAACCCTCCGAGCTTCCTACAGCATCCTCCCGACTTGTCGCAGCAGCCATATCTGGGCCCACAGCTGGGTGTCACGACGAGAGGAAGCCCGCAGCTAAACAAAGCCAAGTCTTCCTCGAACGTTGCAACTCCAGTGACCAGCCCAGCGACGCCAACGTCAGATGACGACGTGGCTGTAACATCCCGCTGGAGCTCCGACAGTGAGGAGGAGGGGGAGTCGAAGCTGAAGAAGCTAAAGAGAGTTCTCAGCTTCTCAAGGCTGCGGCCTCGAAAGTCTAGTCTATTCCAGAAGCAGACAGGGAGCGAGGCAAACAAATCGGCGGCTTCCATTGGAGGAAAGCACACCCCGGGTCCGTCGGGATCCCGCAGGAGCAGCAAGACTAGCAACTGATTGAGTGATCAGGCATTTGTGCCGCGTTCTCATGACAGCCAGGTTTTGCAATTGCTTTTTCCGTCGGGGAGATGCTGTTCGCAGCATTCGGTGCTAATTATTGAAGTCGAACGAAACAAGATGCAAAGTTGCAGGACAGGGAGGTCTGGTAATTAGGCACCAGTGCTGCCAGGGCTGGAAACAGCATACCAAGAATTATCGGCGCGAGCTTTACGTAGATGCATACTTGGGTTCGTCGAACCATCTGAGGAATATAGGGGGTAATGGAAGTGATCCTCATCCTCGTTTTCTTTTTGTGATGTTTCAAATGATAGGAAGTCGACTTCGAGCTCCGTTATTAGTGGGGAAAGTGGGGTTGAAGCTTCCCCACAGTTTCTTCAACGCGTGAACCTTGAACGCCAAAACCAAAAAAAAAAACGCCAAAATCCGCGTCTCACCACCAATCTCTCAATTACCGCTTCGTTTGTGACGGCTGCCGAGCTGCTGCCATCCGTTTGTCTCAGCTTCCGTCCCATGCTAAGACATCTTTTCACCAACTTTTCAATTTTTGAGCTCAGAAAATCAGAAAATGCACCATGGGGACTGAATCTAGCAGACCCGAGCTGCCTGATGGTAGATCTCGCTCGTTATCCCCACTGCCGCGCGACGACCAGCTGTCTCCCGATAACCTTGATGACTTGCCTCCTCCATCGACAATGCCTGCATCGTTCAAAGTCGCAGATAAAGGCCCGGGTCCTCCGGGCGCGCGCGGTTCGCTTGCACGAAAACGATACCGTGGCATTTCTCCCGAGTCAACTCGCGCGACATCTCCTCCGCCTCCCGAAAACCGAATCATAAACTCCAGTCAACCGACCCGGTCCGCCCGCGCGGTGTCCCCAGGACAGTTTCCCCGACCTGCAACCCAACCCACGCCGTCAATTCGCAAGCGCGGCCGGGAGACTTTGTCCGAGAAGAAGCGGATGGAGCTCAATCGGGCTGCCGCAGCTGCACACGTCATAATTGACAAAGGAGAAGCCGAGATTGAAGATTTCACTAAGCGCACGCGCCGTTCTATCGCGCCTTTCTCATTTATTCGGGAGAATGCAGACCAGCCGCTCGACGAGCTTGGGTCGGCAAGTGATGCGGAGGAGGCCGCACCTCGGCAGAAACTCTCATCGGCGCAGGCTAAGTCCAGCAAGAAGAACAAGGGAAAGGGCAAAGAGGCTGCTAGGGGTGTCATCCAGGAAGCAGCTACGGCCATCGATGACCGTTCAATATTCGACAATGATCCCCCGTCGAGTCCACCACCACTCGGGAAGCGCGACCGGCGCGATAGTAATTCCAAATGGCGTAAAAAACGAAAGTCGCGGTCGAACGTGAGCTTGGACGATAGGCTGGACGTGGGGGCGACCGATGAACTCCTCAACCAATCAGCATCGGACCATGCTGACCAGGACCCCCGGCCCGACGATATTGCCGCTGCAAAACAGGAAGACGAAAGTGGATCTCCAGGCACGACGCACTCACGGTTTGCCGTGCTCGACGAATACCAATTCGACGACGGCGCATCGCCCGACCCGTCAAGAGCATCAGTGACCGGCTCCCAGCGCTCCCGGTCGGGCTCTGGATACGTTGAACCTGATAGGCAGGGCCCGTTGACATTGAAGCCTGGGATGGGCATGGACGACACGAATGGCTCACCTCGTTCCGAGGACGACCACCATTCTACAACGGGTGACAAAGCGAGCGAAGATGGCGATGATCGAATGTCCGTGATTTCCGTACCCGATGATTCACCTGTCGCGTCCGACTCGGATGACCACATTGACGTGACCGCTCGACCGCACAGCCCGGAAGATTCACCAGTCGTGTCCGACACAGACAGCGATGCAGAAACAAGCGCTCCCCTACCGCGCAACCGAGAGTCGGCCTCGCCAACTCTCAACTCATCCGCCAAGAGTTCCCGTCATAGCGCCAAGAGGCAGGCGAAACTGCCCTTTTTCCCTCGCCAAGAGGAAGAAAAGGTGCAAGCCTTTGCCGAACTTCCACACGGGGATGCTGCATCTCCACCCCGACTAAGACGTTCAAACAGGCGCCGGTCAGCTCCCCAAGTACAGGCTGACGTTGCCCCCGAGGATTCAGAGGAGCAGATCAACATGGGGGAATCGCAATACCGAACCGGTCCTCTCTCCTCGGCCGAGCAGGATCAGATCACTAGGACGGTTGAGCGTTTCCGGGAAGATGAGGATTTGACGCAGGAAGAAATCAACCAAGTGATTCACGACAACCCCCAAACGAGTAACCGACCGATTCACCGCCAACTATGGGCCACGGTTCAGGATGCTTGCCCGTTCCGCACTCGAAGGAAGCTTATCAGTTGGTGCAGGCAACATTTTCACAACTGGGCCGGGCGGGGTACCTGGACCCAAGCACAGGACGATGAGTTGGCCGATCTGATAGAAGCGCATGGAAAAAAGTGGAGTCACATCGCAGGCCTCATTAACCGCTACCCAGGAGATGTGCGTGATCGATGGAGGAACTACTTGGTTTGTCGCGAGACTGTGAAAACCGATGTATGGTCTGAGGGCGAAGAAGAACGATTCCGCGAATTAGTGGAAAATTCCATCGACATGATCCGCCAGAAAATCGGGGAGCACAGCAGAAAAGCTCCCGAGGAGCTCCTCAACTGGCTCAACATCAGCGAAGCAATGGGTCACACCAGGTCTCGTTTGCAGTGCATCCAGAAATGGAAAAGAATGTGTGAAGCTGCGCCACTGGCCGACAGCGTCCCCACGGTACTGCCCTCAGGTAGTTCGTGGCGCTTGGACAAAGCTCGCGACCAGCTGCGAAGAATTACGGCAGACGATAAATACCGTTTGATGTGTGCGGTTCGCGACTTGGGGGTCGGAACAGACACGAAGATCAACTGGAAGCAGATTGTCAATGGCACGTTTCGCAACCGGTACGAGCGCCAGGCTCTTGTGGTTACATGGGGACGGCTGCGGAAGGCTGTGCCTGACTGGGAGTGGAAGACGACCCGCGATTGTGCTCGGCATCTCTGCGAAATGTACGAGAGTGAGGGTAACTTTGGCACTATCGACGAGTCTGAAGTCGAGAACGGCACGGCTGCCTCTACCAACAAACGACAGAAAGGCAAAAAGAGGACTCGCCGTCTAGCACCGGCGGACGATTTGGCTCCAGAGTCACAAGACCAACCATTGGCAGACTCGGAGCCAGACGACGACGTTGAGATGGAGCATTCGATGCATATAGAGTCGCATGCCAAATCCACCAACAACAGGTCGCACCATGTCGAGAAGGAGCAGAGCTCTGAACTCGACTCCGTTTCGCGCGAGTCGTCGCCTAGTGTAGAAGCCCAGGCGGCTCGAACGAAAAGATGGGGGGGAAGAGAAAGCACGGCTGAGGATACAGGTGCCCCGGAAAAGAGCAAGGAACTTTCATCTCCTGGCCCCAAAGCCGCAAGTGTCAAGCTTGCGAAGAGAGCGCGTCGGGATTCTTTTCCGAACGGTGGCGTGGAAGACCTCAGATCCAAGAAGCGGAAGACGACGGGTTCGCGGGCGAAAGCCAAAGCCAACGGCGTGTCAAAGAAGACCAATGGAAAGTCGTGGAGTGTGGTCAGCAGCGATATGGAGGATATGGAGGATATACCGGCGACATTGCCTTAAGGTTAAGCACCCCATGGGCTGGGAATCCGTTGGCTTGCATTGCTGGAGACTGTTCATCATGTTGGGTGTGTTTTGATGTCAGGAAGAAGGGGGTGCTGACGAGTGTAGATGATATGAAATGTTGGACTGCGGGGGGGTATCCTCGCTTTAGACATCACGTCGCCTAACGACTCTTGCTTTGCAATATCCTAATTAATCAGAAGTTCAGGGACGCATGCGCCAGCCGACAAGAATGATACATGATTGAGGGTTTAGGTGAAGCCGACACTACAGCAGCCTCTGTGAACCCGTAATAATGATACACCAGTAAACGCCAGTCATCCTATACGGTGGATCCTCAACGATACCCAGGCAGAACACCAACAGCCATAACCCCCATAGCACAGCTGGCCGTTTTGTGCCTCCCCGACCTAAGCCCAAACGCGGTTGGAAAAACACGACGAGATATTAAACAGGTGACAGATGTGAACAGAGAAAAAAATAACAATCAGAAATCAAAGAGGAACACCGGCCGGGTGAGACCGCGTAGGCTAACGCTCCTCAAAATAGAACTTGCCCAGCCCTTCCCCCGCTCCGGGGCTCCCCAAGGCCGCGCTGCCGACCGTACCCTCGCCCTCGTCCAGTCTCTCGCGGACGATACGTTCTGCCGCCTCACGGGTTGATGTCGACGTGCTGGTGTCGGAATGGTGCAATTGAGATTGCGATGTAGCATGTTGACGGTGATAGGGGCCCTGGCGGCGCCTTCTCTCGTGTGTGGGGTTCGTGGTAACCGACGTACCTGTGGTGGCCGCGGCGGCAGGTTGTACGGGCACGGGGCCGCGTGCTGTCGTGTCGACGAAGACGTCGCCTGCGCTTCCTGTCGATGTGGTAGAAGCCGGCGGTTCGGGGTTGTCGAGCGCTACACCATCCATCATGCGGGCCTCCCGCCTTTCCCGCACCGCCGACTGGCTGACGGGAGTGTCGCTGCCAGCGTCACGCTCTGTCGGGGGCCGGGCTACAAAGTCTCTACGTCCGCTGCCGCCATGGTGAGGGTTCGGGGACGCGATGGCCATTTCGCTCAGACCCGAGCTGCTCCTCTCCAGGCCCCAGTTCGATGCCTGCCCGGTCGCAGAAGCGCCGCTGTTTTGCCAGGGGAGAGGTCGGCGATGATATATGGGGCCCGAGAGTGTACTGCCGGCGCCCTCGCCAAAGCCGACTAGGCTGGCGCTGCCATCGTCCGACATGTGATCCTCGTAAGCGCCGACGCTGCGCGACGTGAGGTTGTCCAGGTCCTCGTCCATGGCGTCATTGTCGCCTCCCATGTAACCGCTTGCGCTGACCGAATCCATCTCGGTCAGCATGTCCTCATCGCGGTCTTCCCCGAGTGTAGAGTTGTCGTCGCCGACCTCGGTAGTGGTATTCGTCCGTCCGCCGACGCTTTCGGTTGCGCTTGCTGAACCGACTGTGCTCACTTTTGTGGCGGCGACTGGCTGTCCGGCGGCGTTGAAGTAGGCTGGTGAGAGCCCCGCAGCGGTAGCAGCGGAAATGGCGTTCGCGCTGAACCCTGTTGACGTCGGTGTTGTCTGAAAGGCATTGTCATTGTATTGTGCAAGGCCCGGCGGTGGACTGCGGAGCGTTGAAACACCGGACAAGCCTGTGAGCCTGCTAATTCGATCGGCTCGTTCGGCCTCGAGGCTGTTGGCTGAGGGGCTGTGTTGGTGGCCTCGATGATGGAAGGCACCACGATGGCCGTCCTTGATGGCAGTCGTGGACAAGGCGGATAAAGAGGTGGTCGTGCTCGTTGGGGTGCCGCTGGTTGAAACAGGTATGGTCAGCAAAGCCAGTCGCCTGGCATCCCTAAAGGACATCGGCAGGTAGGAGACCTACGGTATCTCGGAAGGAGTGTCAGGACGCGACGGTGGCTGTGGAAGATTGATAAAGGTTGGAGGCGATGGTTGAAATGGTTGCGATGGCTGTGATGATGGTTGCGGCATCGTAGCGAGGGTTGGTTGGTTGTGATCCCAAATGAAGACCAGGGTAAAGATGGTGGAGGTGAAGTGTGCTAAATGCGTTGTACGGGAAGTAACAGTGGCTCGCGGTTCTTCTTTTAAGCTTTTGGACCGTATTTCTTACTTGACGTACTGTAGGCAGCGGAAAATTGGACTCGTCGGTAAAGGGTGCGATGTACAAGCTTAACAGTGACTAGTAAACATTGGAAGATGCCGGTGCTTGAATGCCTGCTTTTCCCACCGTGGCACATGAAACGCGATAGCAGAGGACCGCGGAAGCGGGGGATGACGTCGCGGGGGTCAGAGCGCGCTGTTACATAGAAAGACCCACTTGGAAATTAAAGTTTCCCTGAGGTGCGGGAGGGGTCCGGTGATCGACACATCAACCAAACACCTTTTTCTCGGAGCTACCATTCGAGAATCGAGAGATTGACAGCAATACCAGACATCAGTCCGATATGCCCTGACTTCAAGATAGGTCTCTTGGTTAATCCGGGCAATTATTAAAATGCTACAAACTGTCCTTTCCACGAACTCCCAAATCAAAGCATTAATTTGCTTCCTATAGTTATTCCTTCCTATCAATTACTTCCGCTTCCATGCGACGCGCAGCAGGAGCTTAGCTTTCCCCCCTCGCCTCCCAACGATATGCCCGCCATCGCTTCCTCCACACCATCACCCGGTTTGTTTAAACTGACACTGCAGTTTACGGCTTGCTTGCTCGACGGGACGTCAATGGCTGGGTTCTGATCGAAGAAGTTGACTGGCTTGAGCATGACACGCAGCGTCTCGGCCGGCATGACTGGGAAGTCCTCGATGCGCGGGATGTGGTTAATGCCAAACTGGACCCAGAGGACGGGGTCGCCACCGGCCAGACTGTCCTTGCGGTCCGCCCAACTACGCACTCCCTTCCCGCCCCGACTTTGGTTAGTGTAGAGGCCACCGGCGTACAATTCGCCCTCGGCATAGCGGGTGACGTAGATGTTGTGGTCGGCGAACTCGGCGCGCTTGTTGTGGAAGCTGTCCGCATCCGCGAGAATCGTCTGCATCGGCGGGACCATGACCTTGTACCCAACCGCAGCCCCGTTGATTGGGTTGGCCACGGCCGGGTTGATGACTTTGAAGGTGCGGTTCTTGTTCACGTCCAGGTCGAAGCCGCCCGAAGTGTCAATCTCAGTCTTACGTATGGTATATCCAACACCGTGCGGGTTGAGTTTCGGGTCCCGCGGGATGGCCACAGCTTCGTCGTATACGATTGAGTTGCCATGACCCGCGATCATGGGGTCGATACGCAGGCTGAACAAATGCTGGTGGAAACTCCCCAACACCCCCGGATGTACGACGGTGCCAAAGGGATGAGGCGACTTGGTTAGTTCCAAGTCGAGAGGCTGCGTTGACAGTATTCCCGTAGCGCGCGCCTCGTAAGCGAGGTCCCCTGCGGTATTGAAGATGAACGACAAGATGTATTCGTAGTTGCTCACCGTCAGGATCGTCTGAAGCACCAGCTCCCTATTTCGGACGACCACCGCGCGGTTCGTCCGGTAGTTAGTGTGTTTCCATAGGATGCCAGCATCCTGCTCATGGACACAGATCACATTCGGCATGTTTACTGGCTTTCCAAAGGTGTCAGCCAGCACTCCTCCGATGTAGTAGATGCTTCCAAGGCAATCACAGCCAAGTTGCAGGTTGTTGGCCATGATGCCGGCTCCGGCGTCTCCGAGGTCAAAAGCCGCCTTGCGGTGAAACGGATGGCGCGGGTCTGCGTAAGGGATGGACATGTCGGACAAGCTCAACCGGTAGAACAGGGGCTTGTTGTCGTAGTGCACATCATACAAGACCATGCCTTCCCGCTGGTTGAAGCCGACCTTGAAGTCCCATTTCTGCCAGCGGATCAGGCGGCCCAACTCGGAGAAGCTTTCCACCATAAACGATGCTCCCTCCGGCTGCGCGACCTGCAGTGGTTTGAGATCGGTGCGCAGCGTTTGGGCTTCAGGGATGTACTCGGCTGGACTTGTTGCCTGCCATGGAGCGAGAGGTTTGACTTTCTCATCGTGGCCCATGGGTAAAATATCGATCCGGATCAGCTCCATGGTGGTTGGGTCCATGACCGGCGAGATGGGGAGAGGGAACGCGTAATGACAGCTATCCGGCTCGGCCGAGTTTTGAGGGTCTCGCATGTAGAGGAAGCATTGTAAGACGCGCTTGTCGTCGTAAAAATCACCATCTTTCAAGCCGTCCGAGCCTAGTGTATCTGGCATCAGAGGTAATTCAGTATCCTGGGGAGAATAATCCTACCATAAATCCAGGGGTCAGAGACAACTACAGACCCAGTAGGGAGCTGGAGTTTGGCTAACTCGGCTTGGACAGCCGGGTGAGCCAGCAAAGCCTTCTCGACTGCGATAAGCTCTTCCCCATCGCCGTTTGCGTGCGTGAATGGGCCGAGTTTCACATTGGCTTCGACTTTGCCTGTCGTGATATTTACCACCGCCTCATGAAGGTTATGCTTGAGTCATTGTCAATAGGTCTACGAATCAAAAGTACAGGTACTAGGAGATTCGCAACTCACCGTGCCTCTGAAGTAGTAGACAACGAATGCCCGCCGGTCGATGCTACCCGGGCTCTGCCCAGCCCGCTCCGCAGCCAGATAGGGGACGAGTTCGGCCTTAGAAGGCTCGAGAAGCGTTACAACCTTGAATTGGTATTCGATATTCGCCGGCCAACACGCCCGGATTAGGCCCGCAGCTTTGGTGATCTCATGTGCCGTCAGAGGCCCAAGAGGATGGGACTTGGGCAGCGAGTCAGCTTTTGGCTTGTATTTTGGAACACAACCGACTCACAGGAACGGTGGTCTTCAAATCTTCCTTTACAAGAGGAGATCCGGAATCTTGCGTCCCGGTCATGACTCTCGGGGGCTGGTTGGTATGAAATAAAGAATGCGAGTTGAGATATTCTGGTGCAAAGATCGATTCGAGAAATGTGATTAACAACGTTTACAAGGACCCTGAACTTGGGAAAGGGGTTGGGTGAACCTACGAGAGAGAGGCAGGAATGACGGGACGGCGATGGAAGGATGAAGGGAGAGGAGGGGTAATATTCTGGGCTGTCATGTCAATGGCCTTCCACTGCTTTTCTCGGCGGTGATACGGTGACTTATCAAACCACTTGGACCGCAGATACCCGTTCCACTGCGGCGCCCATCTAGGCCAAGTCTAGCCCTTATCAGCATGATCCTGCTGTCCTAACACGGGAATGCACAGTTGTGATATGGCACACTGCTTAACCCTCATGTCTGACAATCATTCGTGGATCTGGCTTGGAAGCTGGAGTACCTGTTGGTTGTATTCCCCGCATTCCCCGCAGGAACATCTCGGCCATCATAACACAACGAATGAGAGCCGAATTTCGGGAAAGCAGAAGCTGTCGAACGACACGTGTCTCTCGCACCAATGCGTGCCAGCCTATGAATGGTTGAGATGGACACGGGCCCGTCATGGAAAAAGCAAGCTGCTGACGCAGACCTTCCGTGTCTAGGTAGGTATGTATGTAGGCACTAGCGTGTCACTCTCCATGATCCCGTCTCCATCCAAAGCCGCGAATACCATCTGTGCAGCACCTCCATCCAGCCAGGCATGGGCCCCTGGATGCCCTCAACTTTGCTTTTGCTAGTGAACAAGCAACTCGTGAGCTTAAGCACCACCTCACCGCGCTCCCGATCGACGACAGCGCCAATAGAAAACAGGCCATCCGAGTCGCGGGGGCTTGGGTTCCTCGGGGAATCCCCGCAGCGGACAACGACCTCGGAGGGAGTCTTCTCGACTACCTCGAAGTGGTCCGTGAGCTGCGTGCCTGGCTCATACGACGACCGAGACAGCTGATTAACTGTCCAGAGCTGAGAAGCGGTCGCGGGGCCGTGGTATTTGCGAGCCAAATATGCCCGCTGAAACCGGTAACCTAATAAGAATCCGTGTCAATGGTTGAGAGAACTCTCATATTCCGTGGTTTTCACGCACCTAAGCCGCCCCAGACTCCTCGGCAAAATTCGAGCGCAAGGTCACCCTCACGCTCGAGCAGTTCCGGTTTGATTTTGGTCAAAGGAATCCTCTTGAGGCAGACATCCTGAGTCGACGGGTTCCGATGCGAGTTGTACTTGGCATAACTCTGAGAGTGCCACAGGGGGTCGTTCTCGGGAATGGGACTGACAATGCTCGTCGAGGCGCCGAGATAACCCAGAGCACCAGTACCGAGTCCCAACGTAGTGAGCGTCACCTTCTTAATAATGCCCATGGTGGGTCTATAGGTGCCGTGGTTGCTTTGGAGGGCGTATCTTTGGCTGAGGGGGGACAGCTCCAAGTTTGACCCGGTCCGCGCTCGTCTGGAGTCGGGCCTTGCCGAAACAAAGGTGAGATTTCCCGCTAACGTGAAATACCCCAGATTCGCCGAGTGTCAGATCTACGTCATGATTGGCTGACATGGGGACCCCAGTCCACACGCCTAACCCGCCTTAGGCAAGGAGCCTCGGTAGCAAAGCTCGAAGAATGCAAAATTGTGCCCGCCATGTCTGCTAATCTACAAATACAACCTTGAATCACCGCAGTCCCGGAAATCCTGCCATATAACAACACCCCATAAGGCCACCCATGTAATGTGTACAATCTGTGTACAATCCTACATGTGGCCGGTTGCTTGACGTCTCCTGGTTTTATTCCTGATTCCAGCGAGATGCAACAGCTAGGCCTTTTGATCTTGTTAACGCTCCCCCTCCATCGCCCTAGATCCATGAAAAGAAACTAACTCAGGCTTGAAATGTAACCTCGATTTCGTCTCCCAAGCCAAGCACACCCTGATCAACGCCACTCTTGGAAATGGAGACGAGCAAGCGACTGGGGTGGCCGATCTAAGACACAGGCATTCCCGCAGCAGCCCGGCTGTGGCGTCTGAGAAGATCGGGCATGTCACCTTCGAGCAGAGTCTCGAAGCAGTCGTCGATGATGCTACCATCGCTAATATTCTGCGCACGAGTTCTCCGAAGCCAGTACTCAAACGGACCGCCTGACACTCAAGTTAACACTAATAAACATAATAGAAAGCCAGGGGTGGGGGGGATGCGTACGGTTCTGAGCGAGAGCTGAGCCGAGCTCGACACATCGCTCGGCGGGCGTGTGCTCGCTGTGCATTTCCGTGAAATGGGTGATCATCTTGGAGATATCCTTCAGCGGCCACTTGCACGGCGCTGCTGGCGACCGGCCGGCCCCAGCCAGCAAGTACTTGGGGGCCGAGCAAAGGCGGCATTTCCAGAAACCGAGACGCTGCAGTGCCGTGTTCACGCCATCTTCCATGGGCCCTCCTATCAGGTCCAAACCGGGTGACGACGCCTTCATCCGCTTTACGCTCCCGTGATCCTCGTCTTGGGTTGGGCGCTTTCCTGTTGCGTGGGTTGGTGTTGCGGTCATGAGCCGGGTCGGGAGCATGGCGGCGCCTGGCCCACCGGCCACGACACGGGGTTGTTTGCCACTGCCGTTTGTTCCGTTAACCGAGTAGGATATCGCGCCGGCGGTGCTGTAGGGGGGCCGGAAAGTCGTGCGTTTCCGCGACTGCGCCTTGATGGTTTCAATCCGGTGCGTACAATGCCGAATCTGATGTCCGAGATCGAGGGTGCGTAGCTGCAATGTCCGGGTCTCTTGCGGAGTCAAGTCTGCTTCCTCTAGCTGCGCCCTGCAATAATCAAGGTCGTATCGGTAGGCCAGGATGTCCTCGTTCAGCTGGCGCACTGTGATCTCATCGAGGTCTGAAAATTCATATTCATGATGATAGTCTCGACCGGATGGCCGAGTTGCAACTGGCGGCATCATGTGCACGTTGCCACTGATCTCCGGGTCGTCCCTGTCCTTGCTGGCACTGAAGGGGATGCTGGCAACCTGCTCGGTAGGCTGTGCCGTCGTAGTCGGGCTGCTGCGGGCCGACTCTGTTTCGCTCCCGGAGCTACTCGTAGGGGGGACAGTGGCGCCGGCGGCTACGGTGATGCTGCTTTGGGGTCCTGATTCTTTCTCTGGTTCCTGTGGAAGCTATTAGCCTATGCCCTTGTGTGATCGCATTCAATATCACAGTGTGACCTTAAGTGGTTCAATGCAATGCGAAAGGTAAAAGGGAAAACGAGAAGTTCCTCTGGGGAGATTGAAAAACACAGGTTGGCGAGGGATAGCAGATGGTGTGCACGAAAAAAGGAAGAAAATAGGGAAATACATAATTACCATGCCCTCTGTCTGTGGTGATCGTTTTGAAGCTGGTGCCATGACAGTGAGGAAATGTGTGTCGTGGATTGAAATACAGAGATATCAATCGCCCTCGATTGAATCCGAGTGAAGCCGATTTGATCGATCGATCGATTGATTGATTGATTTAAATGAAAAAGGGAAAGGGAGATGGAGATAGGGTTCAGAATCGGGAAATGAAGGTCGAGTCAAAAACATGAGCGAAAAAAGAAAGGGAGAAGAAAGAACGAGAAGGCGGGAAACGCGACAGATTATTACGCGAAAGAGCGATTTTGACAAAGGATGGAGGGGAAAGATGGAGACTAGCTTTGTCCTTCCTCTTTCTTTCTTCTCCCTTTTCCTTTCTCTCTTTTTCTCTTTTTCCGGCTTCCTGGCCCAACCATTGGCTAAGACCCTTCCCCACCTTCGGGCGCCCTGCTTTGCGATTGGATAAGATCAGCAGCAGCACACACGGCGACTTGTGCCTGTGCCATCCGTTTGCCAGCTTGAAAGGGAACGATGTGCTCTGCCTGATCTCAGCCACGTTTTGCCACGCCTGCCTTTGAAACACCACCTGAATACCCCTCAACCAATGCCTCGGTTTGGCAATTCAACGGTAGTTCGCGGCGTACCAGGGCGTTCCATTGTTTGTTGGTTTGACCTCGAGTCATTCAAACTATCATTATTAGCCTGCAGCCATCAAAGAAGGGAAACCAAGTAAAAAGAAAAGCGGAGGCTTCTATGTAGTTGGATTTGCGAGTATTACCGAGATCAAGGTGAGTTTCGAATGATACTGTTTAGGGAGCCCTGGGTGTAGCTATATACAGACAAAGTACGAAGTACAGAACACTCATTAGCCAGATAAACATCAAAGTCGTAGTAAGTGCTCCGGCTTAATCTGCTGCTTGCTCCTCGACCTACCAATTCCGCATAACCGCATTAGTTTTATCCGGTCGGCTCTAGTTAAGCTTGGTGTCAGCAGTTCAACTTGGTAATGTATCGTTCTTGTATGGCTGGGCTGAGTGGGTGGCTGACGCGTGTCCTGTTTCTATTCAATTTGCTCTATCAATTTTGATCGCAAAAAAACACCCCTTCTTCACACATCTAGAGTTCACTTAACGACACAGTAGCGCGGCTTCTAATGTGGTGCTGGCATGGCCAGAGAGGATCTCGTTTTCAGACCATGCTTCTTTTGGCGTTTTTCATTCACCTCCAACCACTAGGAGCTTTACAACAAACGCATAGACGAGGCTGGATTATATGTTTGTGGGACGTGTACGCTGGGCCATTAGTCCTTCGGCCACAGGAGCACCTATGCTCACTCGCAAGCGAGAGGTTAGTCTAGTTACATCATCCATTTGCCCCTAGCCGGTGGGAGATGATTGCGACTTTGAGCCGTTCTCACCCGATTGCGTTTTCACCCTCTCCGTTTTCCGGGGTAACCAAGGCGTCAGCTTGATTACCACGCTCCAGCTTGCCTCCAGTCTCGCCGACCGGCTTGATGACCCACGTGTGTCGCCTGTACCAGATATCAGCCGGCCGGCAAGCACTGGACAGAGCCAACAAAACGATAAGAGAGCCTACAAAGTCCGAGATATCCAGGACGTGGAAAAGGGGTGATTGTCAAGCGCAAGTTCGCAGAAAATGTGACCACTGTGATGGGATACCCGTGCACATCGTCAGATTGGACTTCATTAATGGGGATCGATATAGTACGAGGCAAAAGCGGCAGATAATGGAAGCAAGTATAGAAAAGCTCCCACTAGAGCAGAGGAGATCAATTCTGCCCCTAGCGCAGAGTACTAGTCGAGAACCCATTCTGGATGCCCTCCGCACCAGGGTTTCGGTGTTGAAATTGACGGAATCCAGCACTTGGCGCTTTGCACAGATGGCTTGGTGAGTACGCCTGTCTTCTGGTCAACGGGCACCTTCCCATGAGCGACGCAGGATGAACTATTAACAGTCGACCTAAATCATTCAGAGGGTCAACCATAATTGCCGGTCGAACTAATTCTCTAACACACGGAATACGGTTTCTATTGGCGTTATGTTCGTGGCGAAATAGCGATGGAAGTCGTGGCGCCCCGAGAAATCCAACCGTGCCAAGAGGTTGGTTGTATGTACACAGGTGCAAAAGCCATGAACTCTAGCTTGCCGAACTTGTGAGTGGTACACGACAGCTTCCCATGAATAGATGCGCCGCTGGGCGATACTCACGAGCAACGGAGAAACAGTCTCCAAGCATGGGGTTTCAGTGTAGGTGCGCGTTATGCTCTGAACCCCCCGAAGAGCGAGACGCATCCGACAGACGGCGAGAGCGTCTGCTAGAGATTTATTAGACTCTAAACTAGGCAGAGAGACCCGGCCACCGACGCGTCGATCGGCTTGAAAGAGAAGCTATGGGGCTGATAGAGCAGGAATAATTACGCCCACAGCTCGTCAAGTACTATCAGCAATTTGCAAAAACATACCTTATAACTAGTCAATGATTTCAAAAGAGCACAAGCATTTGTCGCCGAGACTGACAAGCCGTAGGTGTTGTATGGAGGAGACCAGCCCGAAAATAATGACGGTATGTGAGAGTTATGGGAAACTCTGAAAAAAGCAGAAAGGGGCACCGAAGATAACTGATGCTGTACAGAACGTATTGGGTTATAGATCTCGTTTAATTAAAGACTGATTCCACCTTCGGGGGCTGAGAAACGGAAGAATACATCGGGTGAAAGCCAACGGCATTCAACACCACCTAATCACGGGACATGTGATCGTCCCACATTCTTGGTAGATATACTAACGTTCTCGGGTTGACGGATGTTGCTCTCGCAGAAACGTAGAAGATACGATCATATAGACGGGGAAAAGCTGTTCCACCTATCGAGGGAGGAGACAAGGAAGCCAGCGAGATTACACTTCGTGATTACCGCCGTGCCTCTACCGCCGTCACTCCAAGATGAACTTGAATTTGATCTCCTTTTATTGATTTGGATGACACATAAAAATCTTGGCACGCCTGGTATACTAGTCCACACGTTGGCGGCCTCCAATGGAGCCATCGACATTAGATAGACGCGGGGAACGGGCCACCAATGTACCACACTAATGACGCGGCGGTCGAACCTGGAAATACAATGTAGTTTTCGGCATTCCTGTATGGCAATTTTATTATTCTATCCTAATATGTATAGTATTTTAACGTTCGGTATTGTATACTAGGTAGGGAGATATTGGGAAGGCCGTGTCCCGATGTGAACCACATCCCGACCGGGAGCGACTTGTACTGTTCTGAGCAAGCTGGAAGTAGAACAACAAAACCAAACTAGAGTTTCAGTTGTATTTGTGTTTGTATGTGTGTCTGTTGCTACCCCCATCCGCATTATCGAAACACGAGGTAATTACTTCCGTTGCCCTTTGCTATTTCTCCTTAGCGGTTAGTCGTGTTTTAGTCTCAGAAATTCAGGCTTTACATTGAGGTTAACAATACAACCTATCTTTAAGGGGCACACATCTCGAACAAAGCATCACTGCGATAGCATAGGTGTATTGTCCGGTTCGTATAATGATGGCATAGCAAATGGATGATGAATTGGTCATGTTCGGGACAGGTGGAGGAGCAAACAGCCGGCGTGCGCGTCCTTGTATATATCATACTATAACAAATTAAATGGCCGTGATTGTTCTTTAACTCATGTTCTGCTATTGGTGATCGTCACTACTACAATTAGGTTGTTGCGGGTACCATATGCAGCGTTTACCAAGCGCACAAATCCCGTTGCAACGTTTCGTCTTCTTGAACCTCGATCTTTTCAGCTCCCTCATAGGGACACTTGGATCGTAGAGGGCGTAGCCGCTTAATATCCTTGAACTCTTAGGATTCTTATTAAATATGAGTCGCTATGGACCTTAAAATCAAGTCTTCTCCTCGTTTCTCTATTGATTGAATGCTGGTGAACTCACTCCTAGCCCCCTTACTGCTCTTGCATCTCGCAATGAAAGCTCTTCAAGTCATGTCGGTTTTGGCCTTTGCGGCCAAAGCCTTTGCTCACGGATACATTTATCGCGTTACGTCGGACAACACGGTGTAAGATGGAACCTTACCACTAACACTTTGCGAGCTCGACTAATGGTTCTTCTTGTAGCTACCCAGGATACGATATTTTCATCGACCCGGTTCTTAAACCTACACCGTCGCGGATTGCGTACGGCGGCGGCTCCACAGGGCCCGTTTTTGACGCTACAAAAGCGGACATCGCTTGCAACACCATCCATAATCCCGCGCCTGGATTCATTGCTCAAGCTCGTGCCGGAAGCAGCGTCACTTTCCACTGGTCTCGATGGCTATATAGTCATAAGGGGCCCATCACAGCTTGGATGGCTCCATACAATGGGGATGTCGCAGATGTGGACGTCAATCAGCTCGAGTTCTTCAAGTTCGCCGAGGAGGCAATCGATGACAAGGGAGTTTGGGGCACAGTGAAGTTGCTGGACGAAACCAATGGGACTTGGACGGCCACTATTCCGGCTGACATCAAGCCTGGAACTTACATCATCCGTCAGGAGGTAAGGTGGCGCTTTCTAAACGTGCTCCGTGTGTGATCTAAACGTTTTTACAGATCATCGCACTGCACTTCGCAGTTAAGAACAACCCTGGCTTTGAGTACAACCCGGTGGGCCCGCAGTTTTATATGACGTGCTTCAATTTCAACATTACGGGCGATGGTAACGCTACTCCCCAAGGTTTCAAGTTCCCAGGGGCCTATGACATGGCTGACCCGGCACTAAATTGGAATCTGAACTCGACTGATCGTTATCCCTTGGCCGGGCCAGACCGCTATGTCAGCGCGTATACTATTGAGTTGGAGCCAAGGGAAACCACCATTATCAGTCCCACGAATGATGAGGCGGGTGACAAATCTTATTATGAGGCGCAGTACAAAGCCCTCGAGGCACAGGGCGGGGTCACCGCGTACTTCGATTCTATCGGAGGTTGAATGGGCACAAATCATTTTAAACTAGGGCAGAGGCCGCTCTGTAGTCAGGGGGGCATAGGTTTTGGTCTTTTCGTTCTTGCGCGGCTTTCTTACGTTCGGGGCCGGGATTTAGTCAGGGGCCCAGGTCCTCTCAGGAGAGTCAGGGGCAGGCAATTTTTACTGTTTTCTTTTGACACTTGCAGAAATGACTCCCTTTTCGCGGTGATTGTGACCGAAGTAATTCCACTGCAGGCTGCTCCTTATTTAATCTAAATGCTGGGCACCCACGTGCTCAACCAGGGGGTCCAAACCCTAACCCAGGGCCCTCCATTTTAATGTATCACCAACCTTAGAATAGTTCTTATTCTTCAGTTTTAGAGTTTGCGTTAATAAAGTATATTGAACAGGAGAGTGCTGTGCTGTCTGCAAAACTGCCAGACCAGCCACCAAAACACAAACCTACAGATCCGTGGACCTGCTTGATATGGGGGCAGAACACAGGCTCGGCTGCATCAATGGGTAAACCGACAAGTGTCTCCCTCTAGTCAGAGAGAGGCGCATGCGCACATGCGCTGCAGGTTCTCACAGATGCGCGGGCACCTTGCGTTCCAAAAGTCGTGATTAGAGTGTCTTGCTTGTCTGCCTTCTGACCAAAAAGGTTGAGCCGCCTCAGGGGCCCTTATGTACAATGAGAACGCAAGGCGGAAACGGAAAAACAAACACTCCCTACCCCTGAACAGGCCAAGAGGACCCAGTTCCACCTTGTCATGAATGACCATACAGGCGGCCGCGGAGGCTGCAGTCGGAGGCGCGGGACGCGCCGACAGCCAATCGCTTAGGGACCAATCAAGGAAGGTTCCTGTGGTTATCACCTAGGAAGCATCGGCTTTGTAACGGTCTCAGGAGTGTATATTGCAACTATCTGATGACGACTCTACGAGTATAACTAAGCTTAGAGAAGGAAAGGAAAAGAAGGGAAAATGGCTCACGCATCGCGTTGGCCTTCTTCTGTCCAGATGGAAACACTAAGTGTAAAAAGGGGTAAGCGTAATGGGGTTGTTGATAGGGCTGTCGATGAGGTCGTTGACCCGGCGATGTTCAGGGGTTTCTACCGGGGGTTAGGGTTGGCCGAGGGTCACCGAGGCCTCTGCAGGGCTCAGCCCGTTACAGGCTTCACTGGTGATAATAAGGGTTCACCCGTGAACTCCTCAGGAAGGGAGTGATAACAGTATGTATATAGTCACTCGTTCTGGAGAGCTCTGGGAGTTCTCCAGTTAGCAATGACAGCTACAGTTCGCTACAATGTCACGGATATGCCAACAGGTGGAACCCCGGGGCGCGGGACGCCCCGAGCCAGTCATTAGCAGGACCAATCAGATAGCCAGGGAAGTGGTCAGGGTGATCAGTGAGCTCAGTTGCCAAGGGCATACTGAGCACACTGAGCACCAGGATGGGACCACCAATAAGGAGCCGGGACGGCTCAACACTGATCAGTGAGCTCAGTTGCCAAGGGCATGCTGAGCACACTGAGCACCTGGAATTAGATAGGTATATAGTCACTCGAACTGGAGAGCTCTGGGAGTTCTCCAGTTAGCAATCACAGCTACAGTTCGCTACAAGCTCGCAAGCCTACTGTTGAGACAAGTTATTGTTGTGCACCCTTTGGCTGCACCGAACCTAAGCATCCTTGCAGACCACCTTCACTGAACCCTAATAGGATAGGATCCTAGAGAGGTTCGTCACACACCTGCACTGGGGGCACGCCCCAGTTCAATATAACCTTTAGCTTCGACTATCGTAAATGTCTTCGCCGTAACACAACCCGCCTACCCTGCACCCCGACTCGCCTACCCTGCACCTCCCGCCTACCAACCCGCCTACCAACCCGCCTAGCTAGCTAGCTTATAAAGGTATCATACGTTTTTCTTTGCTAACTACGAAGGAAACGTAATGG
>JAKWJL010000019.1:170000-173336 GCA_023383405.1 Chaetomium cochliodes
TAATTGCAATGCTCTATCCCCAGCACGACAGAGTTTAACAAGATTACCCGGGCCTTCCGGCCAAGGGAGTACTCGCTGGCTCTGTCAGTGTAGCGCGCGTGCGGCCCAGAACATCTAAGGGCATCACAGACCTGTTATTGCCTCAAACTTCCATCGGCTTGAGCCGATAGTCCCTCTAAGAAGCCAGCGTACTGCCAAAGCAATACGGGCTATTTAGCAGGTTAAGGTCTCGTTCGTTATCGCAATTAAGCAGACAAATCACTCCACCAACTAAGAACGGCCATGCACCACCACCCACGAAATCAAGAAAGAGCTCTCAATCTGTCAATCCTCATCGTGTCTGGACCTGGTGAGTTTCCCCGTGTTGAGTCAAATTAAGCCGCAGGCTCCACCCCTGGTGGTGCCCTTCCGTCAATTTCTTTAAGTTTCAGCCTTGCGACCATACTCCCCAGGAGCCCAAACATTTTGATTTATCGTAAGGTGCCGAACGGGTCAAAAAATAACGCCGTCCGATCCCTAATCGGCATAGTTTATGGTTAAGACTACGACGGTATCTGATCGTCTTCGATCCCTAACTTTCGTTCCTGATTAATGAAAACATCCTTGGCAAATGCTTTCGCAGTAGTTAGTCTTCAATAAATCCAAGAATTTCACCTCTGACAATTGAATACTGATGCCCCGACTGTCCTATTAATCATTACGGCGGTCCTAGAAACCAACAAAATAGAACCACACGTCCTATTCTATTATTCCATGCTAATGTATTCGAGCATAGGCCTTCTTTAAGCGATCTAATTTGTTCAGAGTAAAAGTCCTGGTTCCCCGTCACACCCAGTGAAGGGCATGAGGTTCTCCAGAAGGAAAGACCCAGCCGAGCCAGTGCACGCGGTGAGGCGGACCGGCCGGCTAGGCCCAAGGTTCAACTACGAGCTTTTTAACCTCAACAACTTTAATATACGCTATTGGAGCTGGAATTACCGCGGCTGCTGGCACCAGACTTGCCCTCCAATTGTTCCTCGTTAAGGGATTTAAATTGTACTCATTCCAATTACAAGACCCGAAAGAGCCCTGTATCAGTATTTATTGTCACTACCTCCCCGTGTCGGGATTGGGTAATTTGCGCGCCTGCTGCCTTCCTTGGATGTAGTAGCCGTTTCTCAGGCTCCTTCTCCGGGGGTCGAGCCCTAACCCTCCGTTACCCGTTGTCACCACGGCTGGCCAAGACCCAGCCGTCGAAAGTTGATAGGGCAGAAATTTGAATGAACCATCGCCGGCGCAAGGCCGTGCGATTCGAGAAGTTATTATGAATCACCAGAGAGCCCCGAAGGGCATTGGTTTTTAATCTAATAAATACATCCCTTCCGAAGTCGGGATTTTTAGCATGTATTAGCTCTAGAATTACCACGGTTATCCATGTAGTAAGGTACTATCAAATAAACCGATAACTGATTTAATGAGCCATTCGCAGTTTCGCGGTATAATTGCTTATACTTAGACATGCATGGCTTAATCTTTGAGACAAGCATATGACTACTGGCAGAATCAACCAGGTAACTATCGTGCGCCGGTTAAGGCCAACCGCCCGTGTTTCAGGGCGGAAGAGTTCACTAGGTTACTGGGTCGGCGGGCGCTGGGCCCGCGTGGCCGCGCAGCTCGTCCGGCGCGTGCCGGTCTCCGCCGCGGGTCACATCTGCTTTCCCCTCCTGAATTCCCCAGAGCGCTGTCGGCGGGCGAGAGCGGGGCGCGAACGCCCCGAAGTCACCGCCTAAACGCCCCAAGAGGAGGCCCGACCGGGAGGTTCAGCCCTGAGGCGTCCCCAACCGGTAGGTACCCCCGGTGGCTTTGAACAGGTATGGCGAACCGCCAAACACCCACATAGCCCACCCCGCGGCGCATATGGGGTATTCCCTTGCGCCTGAACAGAGTCTTCCCAGATGCCGCGCTGGCCCCGGGCGAGTGCGCCAGGGCAGCAGCGGTGCTGGGGTGGTGCTCGCCGCAATCGTCGGTACCCCGGCAGACCGTAGGGCACCACGCGAAGGCGGCGATGGAAGAATGGGACCGTCAGCGGCCTGCGAAGGCTGCCGCGGAGGGGTGCCGAGGCACTGAGGCGCTCGACATCCCCCCCGCAGGGCTTTCTGCTTCCCTTCTCATATACCCACCGACCAGGGCGCAGTGGGGCGCACGGGCCGGCGGGCTCTGGGGTGGATTTCTCGATCCCGCAAAACTCGTTTGTATGGGTTTTGCTAAAAATGGGCTCGCTGGCTCGCAGCCACGCACAAAGGTGCAACGGACCCACAAAATGAGGGGGAGGGCCGCGCATGCCTGCCAGGGCGGTGGAAGCCAACCACAGTACCTTGGGTACCGCTGCTGGCTGCCCTCGCTGCTCTGGCTGCTCTGGCTGCTCCCTTCTCATATACCCACCGACCAGGGCGCAGTGCCTTGCACGGGCCGGCGGGCTCGGGGGTGGATTTCTCGATCCCGCAAAACTCGTTTGTATGGGTTTTGCTAAAAATGGGCCCGCTGGCTCGCAGCCACGCACAAAGGTGCAACGGACCGCCGCAGAGGCTACCGGCAGCCGCGCCTCCCCAAACGACCTACCCTGCACCTCCCGCCTACCAACCCGCCTACCCTGCACCCCAACCCGCCTACCCTGCACCCGACTCGCCTACCCTGCACCTCCCGCCTACCAACCCGCCTACCCTGCACCCCAACCCGCCTACCCTGCACCCCGACTCGCCTACCTGCACCTCCGCTACCAACCCGCCTACCAACCCGCCTAGCTAGCTAGCTTATAAAGGTATCATACGTTTTTCTTTGCTAACTACGAAGGAAACGTAATGGGAAAGAGAGAATATAACTATAAACTAAATAAAAGTTTAAAAACTAAAATATCTTAAATAGCTATAGAGAAATACCTCTCTCCCTATATAGAGCCGCCGCTGCCCGCGCTATTACCCCGCTACCTTACCCTGCACCGAGAGGAAGGGCCCCCCACCTCTCTCTATATATACCAAAGGAGACTATGCTTACCTTCGTACGGCCCAGCCCGGCATAAGGGTAGAAAACTACCGGCCTCCCCAACCGCCTACCCTGCACCTCTCCCACCGCCTCCCGAGCGCCTACCCTGCACCTCTCCCACCGCCTACCAAGTCCATCCCCACCGCCTCCCAAACGGCCTACCCTGCACCTCTCCCACCCTCCCGAGTCGCCTACCCTGCACCTCTCCCACCGCCTACCAAGTCCATCCCACCGCCTCCCAAACGGCCTACCCTGCACCTCTCCCACCGCCTCCCGAGTCGCCTACCCTGCACCTCTCCCACCGCCTACCAAGTCCAT